>MU004464.1:0-70543 GCA_010405375.1 Lophiostoma macrostomum CBS 122681
GCTTTAGTATTCTCTATAAGCTAGAACTAGCCTTAGATAACCTTAGAATCTTTATATTTAGCTCTTCTATAGTTATACTTTTAATTAAACTTAACCTTAAGCTCTAGCTAGCGCCTAATAAAAGTTAAAGCCTAGTTCTAGCCAATAGGGTCGTGGTAGCGCTTAGCTAACAAGGAATTAGCTATATCTTTAATAGCAGTAAGCTAGAGTAGAAATCCTCTTATATCTAGGTCTAGCGTATACTAGATAATTATCTCCTCTTCTATTTTAAGGAGCTTTATTAAGTTAGGCATGCAATCGCGTTAAAAGGTTATTCTAGCACGTTGTTGTTAAAGCGTTCTTTTAGGAATATTAAAGATCTAAGCAACACGCAGTATACTTAGTAACATATCTTACTAAATTACCTAAAGAGCAAGCTATATCTAAGCTTCTTTTTAAGTAGGTTATACTTTATCTTATTAAGATATAATTGCGTATAGAGGTAGTTAGTAAGGGCTTAGTAGAGCCCGGCTACTTACCTATACTAGCTACTCGCCTATAGAGTATATTAGTTTCTATCCTATTACTAATATATACTTAATTATAGAGACCTACTTGCAATTCTCTAGAGAATAAATATAAGCCTTCTTCTTCTAACTACTAGAGAGTACTCTAGTGTTTATATATACCCCTAGGGTAACGCTAGTCTTACCTATATTATATATATTCTCTATCTATATATTAAGCCGCTATTTAACCTACTTATAGAGCTCTAGAAAGGCGCGCACCTGCTCTAGAGTTGCTGTATTAGCTCTCTAAGCTTCTAGCTTTCTACTAACCACTAAGGCAATATATAGCTAGCGCTAGATAAAGTGTAAGAGCTAGTGCTTACTAACAGGCTAGTTATTGCCATTTATATATAGGATTTAATTTACTATTTTTTAGGCGCGAGTATATAAGAAAGGGTAGGCGCGTGTATCCTCTTCAAGAATCCACTCTACTAGAAAGTCCTCCTGCAAAGGAGTTAGTCGCTGCTAATGCTAATAGCTAGTCGCGCTGGCTATTGCGCTACCTAGTTGGCCTTAAAGTATAGATTAAGGAAGGTTATAAGCCTTAGCAGCTGCACGCTAGCTAGTATAAAGGCCTGTAGCAAGATTACTGATAGCTAATTATATAGCTTCCTTACGGGCGTCTATATTAATAAGCGTTGTGTTAAGAAATCGCGTCTTGTGTGCAGGTGTCGAATTTTGCTGAGGTGGCCGGAAACCCCGGGTGGCCGGAGGCTAGGTGCGCTAGCTTATGGGATGTCTAGTCAAGATACCAATGTTCGACAACCCCAACGCCACGGATACTGTACAAGTTGAATTCGTCGTGGAGTGGGAACTCGCCATATCCCTTAGGGGCACCGGGATCCGAAGACTGGTTTGATGAACGTAGGAACGACTATCTGGAGACCTCGGTATCGTGTTGAGCTCAATGTTAAGGATCTTCAACTCAGCTCTCTTCGTAACGGGTCAATGTACTTGGCAGCATTGATCGACAAGGCGTTTTACACGCCAACATTTAGCCAGGGCTGCTGTCTTAGGGCAAAGAAAGGTCTTGGAGGCTAGTCTCCTAGTAGATTGATATACTTAATAGATCCCAACCCCTCAATTCCCCTACAGGATGTCGAGTAAGTGTTTTCTATAAGCCCCGATGATGCAATCTGCATGGAAGCAAGTTTGGTAGTCAAGTCTCTCGGTGACTTTTCGGGAGTCTGGAAAGCGACCTGCGACAGGCTTCATTCCGAGTCAAGGGCTAGATTGCCACTCTCCGTTCAGATCTTCAAAAGGTCTGAGGCCTTGTTTATCGCCTCAGCAATCCTCACAGTCCACTCTCTCGCCTGTGTGAAGTTACGATCCTGCAAGCCTTCAACCACTCCTGGCAAGATCTGTGGCTTATATCCTGTCCAATTCTGTCAGAATCCCTATTCCGCAGAGCGGAGCCTATCTTACCATCATCTCTATTCGGAGCATACAGCGCGTTCCGATAAAACGGCCTTCCTGGCAGACCTCCATCTACAACAAAGCACCGCTGCACCTCCTTCAATCGCTGATTGACATCTCTCACCGCCGTTTCATTCGCCAGGAACTCGCTCGAACTCGTCTTCTTCGTAAACTGCTTTGCAACATCCTGGAACGCTTTGTACGCATTGGTCAAGGCTGTAAGATTGATCTGTTTCTGCACGTTTCCTGTATCGGGCATGTCAGAGGTCATGGACGTCACGTCACGTGCCCAGTACCCCAGGTTGCGGCCATAGGCTTCCATATCAAAGGGGAGGAGAGCATCATCTGCTAGGTGGTAGGCTAACAAAGTGATGAGCTGCCCGGCTGTAGTGTGAATGCTGAAGTCGGGGTCCACGAAAGTCTTCATCCAGTGGTACGAGTCGTAGTTGCTGTGGTAGTGATATACTGGGTCGTTCGAGCCTGGACCCATGCCGAAATCCAAGGCTCCAATGCCGAGTTGCAGAAATGCGGTATAATCACTACCACTACCAAGATGCGTAAAACCATTGTCTTCGGGACGGAAGCGATAGAGGTTCGACCTGATGGTGAGGGTGTGAAGTTAGTAAGAGGCTCTCAATAAGGGCGAGACAAAAGCAAATAGAGCCTATCCGCAGGGTTTTGCGAATCCAACCCTGGGTAATCTGGAATACGCACCAAGAGTCATATAAGGTACTATTGTTGTAAATGACTTTCTTCATGACTTGCTGAGCAATGTTGCGCAGTTCGGGTGTAGCACCAGCACCGGGAAGACCACCGTTGACAGCGATATCGACGTTGAGGTAGCTAATGGCGGTTTGGGAAAGCCAAGGCGCGAATTCTTCGACCCATTCGGTTGATCCCACCAGAGCATACTCCTCCGCGTCTGTTGTCATCGTGAGTAGATTTCCTAGTTGGGCTCACGTCTTCTACTAACCCCAGGAAGCGAACACACTACAACGTGTCAGTAGGAGAAAACCCAAGGTACAGGTAGCCTCACATATTTCTCCGAGGCTTCCACCCAGAGGCTACTAGCTTCCCGAAGGCTTTTGTGATCTCGATCAGCATCGCTGTTCCAGAATTGGGATCCGCTGCGCCGCCGATAATCCAGCTGTCTCTGTGGTTTCCTATGATGATAGTCTCGTTCGAATCTGTACCATTAATGATGCCGATGACGTTCCATATGGGCGTCGTGACCTCCTTCATCTTATTCGTCAATGAGAGCGTAATCCCAGGAGCTGGACCAGAACTGTAGGTTGTGTTGAGCCCACCAGTCCAACCCTGCCGCTTGAGTGTCTTGCCGTAGCCTTCCAGAGCTCGCAGGATTGGCAGGGCATCACGGTGTGAGATGGGGAGTGATGGTATCTTTGGGACATTCGAGGGCGACTCAGTACGTTGGACTCCTGGCTTTGAAGGGATTCCCGGTGTGGTTGGATCGCCGGGATATAGATTGATATAAGCCACAGAGCCTCGCTGGATTGATGATGGCTGTCGTGCTGGACCATCTAGAGGTCATGAAAAGGTAAGTCATCTCTTTAAAGTTTGTTGAGATTGCCTTTATGAAATTGTACGACTTACTCGGATACGCTTCCTTCCCCTTGGCCACCTGTGGCCCATCATCCCCAGGATCAGTGAAGATGACAACACCAATTATGCCATTTGCTTCGGCACTCTGCACTTTGACTCCTCGAAACGGACCGCCGTATTTGACCAAAGCAATCTTGCCTTCAAGTGATATTCCAGCGGCTTTTACTGCTGCAAAGTCATCCTTGTGGCCGCGACTATAAGCGCATTAGTAGTGCACCTTCATTAGCTGCAGTACACTTGGCCAACACTCGATCTTTGCTCAAGTCACAAGGATAGACTCACCCAACATACACATACTCCGCCTCCACCTCCCCACTAGCCGAATACCCATGAAAAGCCGGCAAACTACCCTCATACCCCGTCGTCTCATCCAGCTTCAACTTATCCTCATACAACTGCGCCTCATACGTTCCCACCGTCCCATTCCCCGTCCCACTCCCCGTCTTCAAAACCAACCTCTGGCTCTCCGGATAGTTCAACCAAACCTCATACTCCACAACACTGCTCTGAATCCCACTATCCCTCCACTTCTGCGCCGTTCTCTCCGCCATGGATTTATTGCGCCCAGCGACATGATCGCCGTGCGTGTAATAACTCGACCATTCCGCAATCTCCGTAGCATCAAACGACGTATGCAGGATCTTTTCCTCAGGGGTCCATACAGGGGTAAATGGCTCCGGGGCACGTTTAGCGAAAGCATCGTGGTCGAGCCCAAGAGAGGGTGCGAACCCGGACGCGAAGTGGAATTGTTGGTCGAGGAAGTCACGTTGGCAGGCCCAACAGAACGCAGACAGGCCGAGCAAGAGTATTGAACGGATCCGCATGTTAGCTAAAGGCTATAGGCGGGGAGAAGTAGTATTTAGACCTAATTGATGGTGTCTATGCAAGGGACGGTCACGACAGTATACCTACCCATATGTATGGCGTGCTCCGCTTCTACCGCTATAACGCATGCACGTGAATTTGCAATCCATGTCCTTCACGCCAGATACTCTATCTATGTTAAAGGTTCCCTTGACGAGACAATTAGTTGCGTGGCTTTGATTGGTTTGGGCAGGGATACCTGTCGTACTTGCCATTTAGCCACTTTTATTCCTAGAGGTCTGCAAACGCGAACCTCACGCTAATTAGTGTTCCTGCCTTTTTCAGGTACATACGCCATACCTATCTGACCAAGCCACTTCTATAGGACCCCATAGCTTTCTGAGCAGCCCCCTTCCCCGCGTGCTATACCTATCTGATGGCCCCCCCTCTCTGTAGTAACAAGGGCCCAGAGTATATAACAACAAGAATTGACATAGCTCACCCTTTTCCTGGGTGGCCCTATATCTTTCTGACAAGGTCCTCCCTGTACACCCATCCGTTCCTGAACATGTCACTCTCCTTCTAGGTGACGCAATACCTATCTGACGGCCTCCCCCCTCCCCCTCCCCCTTCCCCCATAACCCCTCTCTGTAGTAACGAGGGCCCAGAGCATATGACAACGAGGTTTGACACTGCTGACACCATCTCATAAGATGATACTGATGACAACCCCATGTCGCATAACTCCGTTGACGTCACGCCCGCGTTAGCAGCACCCGGACATAAGTTTGGGTACAGTGTGCGCAATCTGGGACCAGAAACTGTACTCGGACTTTTGTCTTAGTACTGTATAAGGTTTCTGAACGGCGTGGATGTTCCTCGTATGTGATCAGAGACAATTGGCGATATGTCAAGTGCACCAAGGCACATTCTATATCGAACGCAGAGAAACCATAGATTCGGGGTATGTAACACCAACATTAAGCAACATGCATGCCTCATCCTCTTCATATCATATCGTCAAGCCCAAAGGCGCGACACCCTCCTCGAGCTTCACTCTAAGTTCGCGATTGCATGTACCGTCTCCCCAAATGTTCAAAGAAAAACCGGGCAGCGTACGACCCTTACCTGCATACATTACAAAATGAAAGTCAAAGGAAAGTTTTAACCAGTAAATGCATTTATGTAGACTCCACTCGGGGAATGAACCGAACATCCAGATAAGGAATTAGCAGGGACGAATGCGGGAAACAAGGACAGGACAGTGTACGCTCCGAACGATGCAGGGAACCCGACTCATGCAAGGCGGCCGTCAGATGTATAAACGAGACGCGTGGAAGGACACTGGTGGCGGAGATCGGGGTAGTGTGGGCCATTACGGTTCAGCGGAGTTATTTAGTCCGTGGATGTCCGATGTCCGGATATCGTGACAGGGTCAGAGGTATCGGAAAGTGAGGCAAGGGAATCATGGCCACCATCCCATGGCTCGGTAACTGGCTAGCACTTTCTCTATTTCGTCTTTGGTGAGTTGAGGATGCTGGTACCTATAGAGGAGTTAGCATATTGTTAATATCGGAGTAGGATGCCGAGAGGGTTGGGTCGACTGACTGGAAGCCCGTTGTGCGCTCGAAGGCACTGCCGTCCATACTCAAATCCGTGTCCTTGAGCAGCTCCTTCTCCATGAACGGACTCAGCGGCGTCGACTGACCTATGCCGGCTTTTGTCTGCAGGTCTGCCCAGGGGTCCAATGTCTCGTCATTGACCTCGTCGACTACGTGGTCCATGTTGAGTCTAGCGAAGGCCGATATCAGGGTGCCGTGGAAGCCTGTAGCGATGTTGAATGTGTCGTGCATGAGTCTTGCCATGATGCCTTGTGCTGTCTGATCGTTAGCTGGTCGCCTAGAGCAAACTTTCAGGTTGACTTACAGGTGTTGCCGTGGTCAACAATGTTGAAGGTTGGCACCGGTCTCCGCGGCTCAGGCTGCTTGACATACCACTCTGCGCCTGTCCACAGTGCACGTACAACGTCCTCCACATGCACGGTGTTGGTCCTCAGATCCTCTTTCCACAGAAATTTCATCTCGCGACCGAGGAATTGATACACTCTAGCCATGCAGAGAGCAGTGGCCAGGAACTTGCTTGTGTAGGGCCCGTAGACGTGGGCTGTCCGTAGCACCAGCAGGTTCAAGCCCTCAATCTTGGCCAGGTCTTCTTCTGAAGACAGCTTCCACTTCGCCAGCTTCGACCAGGGCTTCAGCTTGTCCGTCTCTTTGCGCGGGGCTGAGTCTGGCTTGTAGACCATGCCCGTGCTGATCTCCACGTAGCACTTGACCTTGCGCTTGGCGGCTTCCTTGCCGACCGCCATGGACAGCCCGTACGAGCGCATCTTGTAGACCTCGTCCTCCTGCGAGTAGCGCGTCTCGCCACCGCAGTTGAAGACGTAGTCGAACTGCTTGCCGCCCTCTCGGTCGAAGATGCGCGGAAAGGCCTCTGCAACAACGCACATTAGACGTGCACTATGGGAACATGGGAGGATGAGGGCACGCACGCTCTCGCGAGGCATCGGCCTGCACAAAGCGCTCCCTTGAGCATGCTTCCTTGAACTCGGGGGCCAGCCAGGCAAGCTCGGGCAGGTGCTTGTCGACCAGGCGTATCTCCGACGTCAGGCTGTTCTCGTGCAGATAGCGGGCGAGGTGGCGGCCGGTGTAGCCTGGAGAGAGCGTCAGTTCTGGTACTTCACAGGCATATAGAAGCAAAAATGGCAAGACATAGAGGACGTCAACGCACCCAGACCGCCAATGATCAGAACCGCGGGCTTCTCGGCCATGACGCAGGCTGCAGCGACGAGATGCGATCGTAGGCTGGACTCTGCGCGGGCGCCGTCGTGTATCTTTAATCAGTCTATCGTCTCGCCAGGGACCGTGTGCTGCTCTGTGCTGGCGATCGCGGACACCGGTGGACGTGCCTGCCACCACTCCTCAGGCTTGGGCACGGCGCGCACCCGCGAGTGACTCTTGACCCAGCACGGCGTCAAGAATTGTGACCCCTCCTCGTTCGCTTGGGCTCGGGGCGGATGCGTGCGGTATCATGCAACTGCAGGGGCCCGGACAACGCAGATTGGAGAGGGCGGTTTCAACAGTGCAGCAAGAGCAACGCGCTGCCAGAGTCATGGACCTGCCGTCAGTGCCTGCAGCCTCTTGCCGCGGACGCGGCCGCTATTTATCTCGTCAAGCCATGATTAGCAGAGGTGTGGCCTGGAGCTGCCATCGTAGCAGACATGGCTCCCATACGGGGCGGACATGCTCCACCAAGCCGCTCGTTCATCTCTGCGCCCACTGCCACTGGCTGGAAAGGGCAGCAGTGGGGGCTCCTTCCGCCGTCCTGGACCATGCCAAAAAGACGCATGACGCCCTGGTGCTGCGCGGTTGCACACAGGGGAGACTTCATCGACATTCAACTTTGAATTCGTTGTAGAACACGTGCAGCCCTGCAGCCCGCTCTCCACCTGCACACTCCGCAATCGGCTGCCCCACGGGTCGCAAAAGCAATATTCGGGCGTGCGGCGCGAGCGGGCCATCACGTCGTCTCAACGCTCGCCGCATGCACATCAACTTTGGCATGACGCTTGTGGGAGTGATCCGCCCGCTACCGTACCAGCTTTGGGACCTCTTTGCCCTATTGCCTGGCGCTGCCGGCAGTCCGACTTGTCTTCTTGGGCTGTCCAGCGCCAATTCCGGTAGACGGCGAACCACCTGTCTTGAATCGCAGGCCCCATCTCTAACTTTATTCGTGGCGCAAAAGTTTGATTATGGTCCTTCTGCGTGTCACCTGAGGGCAGTTCGCGGAGCACCGATCGGGAGGGCGCAGGAGCCTCACAGCTCACGCCCACATATATAGAAACGGCTGGTAAATAAGAGGCGTGCGTCTCCAATACTTATTGGCCCGCCCCGAACAAGTCCTTCTCTGGGTGGGCTGATGACAGCAGCAGACAGGATAAATGTACGTCGAGCAGGCCAATGGCTGTCTAGTCCACTGACCGCCATGTTGGAGTCTTCAGATTGTGTAACCCTCACATATCAATGCCTCATAGGAGCCAGTAGAGAGCCTCCTTCTCGTCCTTCGTGTGTGCAGAGCAGAAACAGGAACACCCTCGTTGTCCTTCACCGCATGTAGCAGAGTCAATACAATCGTTTCTTGACCGCCCTTGTCCTTCGGCCTTAGCAATGCGAATCCTGGTGGTCCCTTAATAATGCACTCCGCGCACACAAGGCTGAATTCTGAGTCCTATTCTCCGCCGCACGCCGATCCCTCACGATCGAGATACACATAATGACAAACCGGATCGAAGTGAACTCAAAGCAGAGGTTGTACGTGCATGCATGACCAGGGTGTTGAGTGATCTACGAAGGAGCTGGCTTTTCTAGGCAACTTCGTCGAACGTTGGAATATACTATATGGGCATCAACAAGAGCTATAACAAAGCCCGATAAAGCCTTTTAGGTTGCGGGCTGTCTAGGTGTTGAGTAGTCCTTAACAAAGATCAGCATACCTAGGTAGCTACGTATGATACATCGAAAAAGGAATAGAAGAAAGATCCGTCCCAGAAACATTTTCCAAACCTGCCAACGTGAATCATCAACCACACATCGTATTGGCTCCGGTCCATACTGCCGAAAACAGCTATCCACCTACATACCTAGGTAGGTAGCTATACCACGATCACTATACCCGCCCACTTCCTTCCCAGCATTGCACCTGCCCTGAACAAACCTTCCATACAGCGCACTATGCCACAACACGACACCGCATGACAAGACAATGCACGCCAGCCAGCCTATGACAACTTGCCCAAGCTGCAGCAATCCCGCCATGCTGGCTCCCTACCGCCTGCTTGCCTGCGCCTGCGCCTGCTTACGCTGCACCCTGTGCTGCGAGTGCGGGACGAAACGAAACGCAACGACACGGGAAGAAACGGGGGGGCGTAGCATGCCAGCCCACTGGCCTCGCTTGGAAACGGGCGGAGGGTTGTCGTTGTCATCGCGGGCAAGTCATTCGTTGGTGTCATAGATTGTGAAAGACATATTGCTATTGCTACTGCTGCTGCTATTCGCTAGAAAGATGAATGTAGTAACCGAAGTCTACTTCTTTCCTGCAGAACCAGCGACTCGGCCGACCAAGTATACGTCGGCAGCAGAGCGCTGTTGACTGTGCTGAGTGAAGCCATCGCTATGCAGAAACTAAGAAAAGAGCCAGCCACATCCAGTTGAGAGAATAGATCAATGCCACATATTGTCCGCTTTTCGCCGTACAAGCACAAGTACAGACCACTGAGCCATAATCGAGTAGGCCTCCCACCCCTCTTATCGCTGCTTTGACCTTGATGCCCCTAAACCTGGACCGCGCCGCACGATGCTCGCATATACACGATAGGTGTCCAAAGACGTCTAGAAATCCCAGTCCTCATCCACCGACTTGATTGCCCAGTCGAACTTCTCGCGTAAAGTCTTGGAGAAGAAGCGCTCGATTGGTACGTTGAACTTCTTGGAGAACACAACGGTGAGACGGGGATCGATGTAGTTCTATGACTGTTGTTAGCATGCTACTAATCCAGTACAGCTCTGCAAGACGTACAATCTTGGAGGTGCCAAGGGCTACCTCCTTGTTCCCTTCCTTGTCTTCCATTTGAACCTTCATTGTTTCGATACGCTGGATCAGCTTGTCGATGTTGCCATCTAGCTTGTCGACAGTTGGACCCTTGCCTTCCGCCTCGACCTTGCCTGTCTTGTTTTCCTTTTTGAATTTCTTGGCCAGATCATCGACAATTTCAAGGCGTTCGTCTAGCTCCTTCGGCTTCATTTCTTTCTCGCCATCTGCTTTGAGCTTCTCGTTCTCTTTCTCGAACTTCTTGGTGATCTTCTGGCGCTGTTCATCAACGAGAGCATCCTGGTGCTGCTTCACCCACTCGTCATCAAGGTCGGCGGGCCGCTCAAAGTACTCTGCCCCTTTCTTCTTCTTTATCTTGGGGTCAACGTCAATCATCATCAATTTTGTGCGCCACACTTGATATCGAAGACCGTTGATCTACGCAATTGTTAGCTTTGAAGTCATGAGAGAAGCGCCAAATACACACCTTCTCCTGCATTTTCTCAATAGATATAGCATGGCTAGCAGCGACAGTGCGCTTATGATTGCAAAGAATAGCGACTTTGCGATTGGCGTCGTTGTACTCCTTGACCTTCTCAGGAATAGTCCCCTCGAGCTTCATGTCTTTAAGCAGCCGAGCCATTGTCCACGAAGCGTTGTAGGTACGGAATACCTTAGCAGTCAGACCAGGCATATAGTTCGTCAAGTGTTTGTTGAGAGAGGATGTCTACATAGATCAGCGCTGCTCGGGTTCAGTGATCGATGCGTTACTCACTGTGAGGCGATCGAAGATATCGTCGCCCTCGGTTTTCGGGGGTTTCTTGAAGATCTTCAGGTTTTTGAAGACTTGGGCATCGACGTCCACTTCGTCGTAGAATCGGATACTGTCCTTACCCAAGAAGTCAAAGACCACCTTATTCGGTGGCTTCAAAGTGATATGCTGATATTTCAGAGAGCAGCAACCAACGGTTTCTGCTTCGTCGTCGCCTTTTTCGTTGCCCGCACGAAGGGCAAACTTATCGATTAGGTAGATAGCGGTGGCACGTTGACGATCCGCCATCTTTTCCGACTTCAGCTCGCGCTCATAGTCCTTTCGAATGCGATCAATGTGCTTTTTGAGCTCCCGAGCCTTTTCAAACTTCTTGTAGTCGCTCTGGCCCTTGATATCTGAATTGGCTGCGAGCATAACATACTTGTAGGCGCCGTTGATATTCTCTTGCCACATAGCGAGCCAAGTGCCCTCCTGATCATGCTTAATTTCCTTCCAGCGATGACCTGCGGGAGCATCCGGAACCTTCGCCTCCTTGCCGATGTTGAGAGTGATTTGCTCCGGCAAGACGCGCTTCTTGACGCGACCAGTCTTTGGATGCTCGCCACGACCACGGAATAGGCCAGGCGGTTCGACTCGGAAGTTGCCCACCTTCTGTTTGCGGCCATCCCATGTGCAGAACATATATGGTGCCTCAGCCTCGTCCTTTGCGGCTTTGAGGGCTTTCTTTTCTGCCGCCGGCAAGGCTTTTTTCTTCGCTCGTTCCGCCTCGAACCATTCGAAGATCGGCTTAAAGTCACACTTGTCGAACTTCTTTATCTTGATTGTGTTGCCATCCTTGTCCTTGGCGTGTCCCGTCTTGTCTAGGATTGTTGTGAAGTCTTCGAAGAAGTTCTTGTTGAAGGTCGGGTTCTCGATATTAACTGTGGAGTGGAGCATGCTACCATAGAAGGTAGCGACCTCCTCGGCATCTTTTTGAAGAATGACGGGTACGCCGTCGTATACGAGCTTGACCCTCTTCGGAAGAGGCTCATATGGAGGAGGGAATACCACGCCGTTGTGCTCGAGGGTGGCCCACTTCTTGGTACCATCACCCTTGGTCGGATCCTCCCACCAGCGGTACTCTTCTTCCTCGTCTTCTACCTCGCGATCTTCCTCGGTCTCCTCCTTTTTAGCCTTGCCTTTGCCTTTCTTTACGGGTGTCGCAGCCTCTGCCTTCGCCTTTGTCTTCTTGGGCGGAGCCTTCTTCCTGAGAGGTACGTCAGAGTCCGACTCGACTTTCCTCACCCCGTTCGCTTTCTTCGCAGGCTGTTTCTTCTGTTTCGCAAGCGGAACGTCGTCGTCACTCTCGCTCTCCACCTTCGACTTGCGCTTGTTGGCTGTCGCCTTCTCCTTGGTCCGAATAGCCTTGGCCTCCTTCTCGGCTGCCTTTTCGATGTTCTGTTTCTCTTTGACGAGCTTGGTGGTCAGAGGGGTATCAGAGTCAGAGTCTTCGCCGATCTGCGCAGGAGTGACCTTTGGCGGCTTTCGTGCCCTGAGCGGCACATCGCTCAGTTCAGATTCGGAGTCTTGCTGGACCTGTTTGGCCTGCTGAGATGTCCGTCGACGCTTACTCTATGGAGAGTCAGCGCATTGAAACTTCAAAGGGGCCAGCTAGGGAACGCACCAGGGGTTTGTCATCATCGTCGGAGCTGCTTGCCTCCTTGTAGGTTCTTCCGTTTGTCAGACTACCACGCGACTTTCGTTTTCCATTGGCGTTTCCATTTGTGACCGGCTGGTCGATATCCATCTCCTCCACCGGGCCCATCCGAATGGAGATACCGGGCTCGACGGTGCCGTTTGATGGGTTGATCCTGTCCATGGCGCGATCAACAGCCTTCGGAATGCGGTCTTGCGACTTCACTGTGCGGTTGCGAAGGTTAGCCATGATGCGTGAGCACGTAAGAGTCGTAGATGAAGTTGGGAGCGATGAGAGTGGTGCAGCAGAGACGGACGCGGTGAAAGTGGAAGGAGCGGGCGCGTGCAAGGGAAGTTGTACGTGGAGCTAAAATGAAGAGTGAAACGATCGAAGCATTTGGGCGAGCGCGATTCACTCACCTCCATTCGACTTCGATTTGACGAGAGGAGCGTCATCTTCTGAGGAGGACATGGCGACGGGTGCCTGCCGCGGGCGACGCAGGTATTCAAAAACAGCGCGATTGTGCCGAGCTGTGTCTGGCGCGGTACCAATGGACTTAGTGGTAATGAACAGCGGACGTGGTGAGAGAAGGACGCGAGCGCGTGCGAGGCCGAGAACCCCACGCAGGGCGCGGGAAGGCACGATGGGAGGGATAGTGAATGCAGGTGCGAGGACGTCCGAGGAGCAGAGGCACGAGGAGAGCGGGTGTTTAAGTGAAGGGAGGACTCGAAGCGTGCTGAGGTTCGCATGCACAGACGCTTACCTTAGAGCACCTAGGCAGTTCTTATCCCAGTAATTTTCCTCTGAGGAATCGCGTTTCTCCCGGTCCCCGACGCAGCGGAGTGGCCTCTAGGCAATCACGAAGCCGCACGATTCCCGCAAAAGGCAAACTCACGCCACCCACTTGCGCTGTGAAGCACGTCTACGAGTGATGTTTGCGAAGTGATGCTGTTCCACCCGCAGTGAAAGGTGAATGCACAGGTCTCACCCGCGATCCATGGATCCATCTTGGGCCGATTGCGGCCCGTAATTTACAGCGCCAGACTTATTCAGCGAAACCCGAGCGGAATGAAAGCATCTCCCGTTTGGGCCTAGTCGTTCCGGCTGCGCAACAACTTTGACTGCCGCAGCTTCCCATGCTCCGTCCAGCCAGCTCTCGACATCCACCGGCTGTCTGCCATCTCCACTCCATCTCAATTGCCCTCTCCCTCACCATGATGCTGTCACGAGCTGCGCGTCCGGCTCTGAGAGCTGGCGCTGCGGCTGCCGCCCGGTACGACCTCCTCCAGCACCGCAGCGTCTCCTCATCTTCCACCCCTTCCATCACCAATTGCATCGCAGACTGACTGTATGTGCTTATTTTCTGCAGGCCTGCCGCGCTCAATGCTCCCAATGCCGCGACGTACGCCACTCTCCGCGAGATCGAGGACCGCCTCAAGTCGATTCGCAACATCGAGAAAATCACCAAGACCATGAAAATCGTCGCCTCCACCAAGCTCACCCGCGCCCAGAAAGCCATGACCGAGTCCCGTTCCTATGGCCAAACTTCAAACACCGTGTTTGAGAAGGCCGAGACGAAGCCGTTGGACGGTGAGGGCAAGAAGACATTGGTCGTGGTCTGCAGCTCGGACAAGGGTCTTTGCGGCGGTATCCACTCTGGTCTATCGAGGAAGGTGCGGAGAATTCTCGCGGAGAAGCCAGACTGGGATCTAGTTATTGTGGGAGAGAAGTGCAAGGCCCAGCTTGGCCGTTCCAGCGGCAAGAACATCCAGCTCAGTTTTGCTGGTGTTGGCAAGGACGTCCCAACCTTCGCCGATGCCTCAGCCATTGCCGACCAGATCTCGCTGCTTCCGACCGACTACGCATCTGTCCAGATCATCTACAACAAGTTCCTCAACGCTCAGAGCTACGAGGCGGTAGATGTTGAGGCTTTCTCGGAAGAGGCAATCGCGCAGTCCCGTAAGTGGCCACTTCACAAAGCGACCAATTCTGTGTACTTACGGCATACCAGCCAACTTTGCCGCGTTCGAGATTGACGACGACGTGCTCTCCAACTTGCGCGAGTATGCGCTCGCCAACGCCTTGTACTGGGTAAGCTGGATAGCATACCATTAGAAGTTTCACACTAACAAATGTTCAGGCACTTGCTGAAGGCCACGCTTGCGAGCAGTCTGCACGAAGGAACGCTATGGACGTAAGTTTTCCCACCTCGTGTAACCAGCACCGTCTTACGCTAGCCCAGAATGCTTCCAAGAACGCTGGAGATATGATCAACAAGTTCCAGATTCTGTTCAACCGCACTCGTCAAGCCGTCATCACGGGCGAATTGGTGGAAATCATCACCGGTGCCGCAGCTTCGGAGGAGGGTTAGAAGAAAAACGTCGTCAGTCCTGTGCTACATATCTCATATCTCAGACCTCGGCTCCCTTCACCCTTGGAGCTTGTAGAATAAATATCTGTTGCTATAGGCCCCTCTTTCACTGCACTCGATTCTGGTCACCATGCGTGAAGCAATTGCTGTCTCCTCCAGGGCTGACAGCTGCCGCAAGGCCGCTCCAAAAGATGTCTAGGGGCGTCGTTGGCATTGACACCGATTTACAATGCGATTCCAGCTACATTAAGCTGGATTGATTGTTTCCTTCCGGGTTGGCAAACTGCCGCATATGCATGTTTTCCAAGATGGGTCTGGCATTGATGTCAAGGCGAGGCGACTCACATGGCAGGTAAAGTGGAGAGAAGGCGCGACAATATATTGAAGGTAGCGATTATGGGTATATGCTCGCAATCAAGGTTCTGCGAACGCCCCGTCATTCACCGTGGTATTGTGGCTTGAGCTCTAGGGCTGGTCAGACCTGCAGCGTTGCCAATTCTCTCATACGGAGCGAACTACTGCTGCCGCCCCAACAGTTCACGCAGGAGGCGTGCAAACATTCACACGGCTGCGGCGCCAACGGTCATCGCGGCCCCGGTAAACGATGAATTTAACCTGGCGTCAGTTGCCCGGCTTCTCAAAAGGGAATGGATGGGTCCGTATCAGGCAAGTACGAGGATGCAACTGCAGTGTTGGCTAGCACACCGGAGCCTGAGACGTCGGCCTGCAGCTATGAAACGGTCGACTTTTGCTTCTTCCCCTGGTTCTCAACGTCACCTGGCCTGCTATATCATGCCTTTTATCATCCCAATAACACCGCCGGACTATTGTTGTTCGTCTGACTCTCTCTCACGCCGTTAGCTGCATTGTCGGCACCCTGCCAACGACCAAACAACACGCCTGTGCCTCTCCCTCAGCATAACAGCCGGCATTGGGGATCACTTTGCCATCACATTTTCCTTGCCCCCTTGAATCTGTATTCGTTTGACTTTGCGCTGGTCTACAACCTTCTTGAGGCCGCGTTTCCGCTTGAGCTTTTCAAGAGAACCATTTCCATCTCACCGTCCCATTATCTTTCGAACTCGCGACTCCGAGTCAGGGACCTTCAGATCTCTACACGATGATTGGCCAATCAGAATACGCAACGATGAAAGAGAAAATCGTTCCTGCGAAAGAGCTCTTCCAAACTCGGCGCTATATTCAATGCGCAGCGCTCTGCCAGCAGCTCCTGACTCAGTCAACTGAGGTGAGCATTCCACATGACCTTCTAGAAGACTATAGCACGACTTGGAGGGCCATAGCACGTACTTTCCGGAATGCTTCATACTAAGAGCTCTCCAGATTCATCCTTTGCACCATGCGTATTTGAACTTCTACATTGCGCTGTCACACGACACCATGGCCCGCGAAGCCAGCATACGCAATCGTCATGTAGAGTTAACATTAGCAGAGAAGCACTACCTAGCTGCCATTGCGTCTCTTTCGACCCCAGACCCGGGAAAGCTTGAGGACATCCAAGAACACCACTCACCAACATCGTCTAGCGGCGAAAGCGACATCCTTCGCCGTCGAGGGTCCGATGCTGCCTCTGATCACTCTGCATTCACGGTCGCAACTTCCATTGCCGACGATGAGAAAGCATCAGACTCAGATTCCGCTGCTAAGACCCATGATCCCGTGCAGATCAATGATTCTGTCAACTTCAAGACGCCAAAGCGAAGACCAAGTCCTATCCGCACTTCCTTACCCAACCGCCAGACGAACCAGTACGAAGAGCAGTTTGCGGCCGATCTCTCCTCCTTCACCACCCTCATCAAGTCTCACTTGGCGGATGTACGAGCATTGACAGCCAGCACCGACAGACCAATGCATCATCGAAGCTCATTCACCCGATCGAGGACTTCCACAATCAGCTCCCGGCCCGTCAGTAGAGACTCGACGCTCAGCGAATCGTCCCTGGACCAGACGCGATGGGCTCGGAAAAGCATGGGGTTCCGCCCACGCTTCGATCCGACAAGCATACAGAAGCTATGCAGCGAAGCCCTGAGCGAGCTGTGAGACGAGAACACCAGAATGAACGACGACCTTTTGTCCAGACATGACGACAACGAAGCAGAACCTGATCGCTGGCGACTTGTTGACGAAATCTCTCATATTTCAACCCACCTGACGAACCTATATCCTGGAATCTCTTATCATGCACTATCTTTGCGGAAACCGATCTATTTCATATGTTCTAGCGTCTCGTTACTGGCAGATTTACCTGGGGCGGTCCTATGTTCTTTTCTGGGTGGCTGATTGGAGCGAAATTGATACCCCATCTTCTCAGACTGTATTCTTAGAGAGTTTGTGTTGTAGCGTACGGTAGCATACACGGCGATGGTGCCGTGTGCGAGTAGTGAGGAAATCCATATCGATCATCAAGCCGTATCATAGAAGTGATTTAAAAGCCGAGAAAAGTACGATGCACTATCGGCGATCTAGTATCATTTCAAGAGCTCACATCTATGTCACGATCGTACGTTTGAGGGGTATTATACGGGCATTGAAGGCCAAAAAAGCCCGTAATCCCCTGAATAAGCCCTGATCCCGAATGCTGGCTCTTAGTATGTTGACTGAAGAGATGCAATCTCAAAATGCAGTGAAGAAGGTGATCAACTATGTCTACACATCCCGATACTCCTATGGCCCATGATATCATAAAGACTTTTTCCATGCCAACCCACAAACGCCTTCCAATGCAACTTCTCAACTCCAATAGCATGACCAATTCTCGGGGCGGCTAGCTCATCAATTCGTCCAAACCATTTCGTAGTCTCTGAGCTTTCCCCTTGAGCAGCCTCACGCTCTCTAGGAATATCTCGTCGCTCTCCCACTGCCCGGTACTCTCCACCCGGAATATGAAGTGGTCTCGCACGCGGCCAAGCTTGACCTTGTCTTTGAACTCCGGGTGGCGTAGGCATTCCCTGCTCACGGTGTCGCGCATGGGATTAGCCACTACAGCCTTTATCTCGCCCTCTTTCCCCTGCAACGTCTCGTCTTTCTGGACGTCTTCCTCCGAAACCGGTTCTAATTTTATGACCCCGCGCGGGAAACACCTGGCGAACTTCTTCGCATCCTCGCCCACAATCGGTTTCAGGATATCGATAGTCGGCAAGAGACGATACGACGCCGTCGCGACCGGCGAGAACTTTGCATGGTCCTGCCCAATGCCCTTGCGCGCATGCATCACCAGCGCAATCTCCTGCCCGGGCCTCATCTTCAGAATTAAGATGTCTGGATTCACCACCTCGAACAGGTTTTCTGCCCCGAAGTCGCTCTGCTTGCCGCTCACGTGGTACACAATGTCCCCCGCGTAGACATTGTAGTCCTCGTACAGCTTCTCCGGATCCGTCTCGCCGGCGATGAAGCGCTGCTTGCCGCCCTCCTGCCACGTGCACGTCTTCTTCAGCGTGAACAGGACCGTGTTGAAGTCGGCGAAGCCTGCGGCTGGAGACTGGTCGTCGACGGGCTTGCGGTACCATTGCAGCCACTTCAGCGCTGCGGGGTCGCCTTTGAGTGGGATCAGGCCCAAGCGGTGGGCCAAAATTTCGTCTTGCATGATGGACGTGTTTTGGTAGATGAAGACGTCTTCGATGGCGAGGGACTCGACTTCGGCGATCATGATGCGGCGGAAGGCGTTGGCGACGGAGGTGTCGAGGCCGATGAGGGAGAATTCGGAGTCGTGGGTCGAGTTGTTGTGGAAGCGGACTTGGAAGCTCTGGATGTGTGTTAGGAGGGAGAGTCTCTCGTTGAGAAAGACATATCGCATACATCTTTAAAGTAGTCGAGACTCCACTCGTGGTCTTCTCCCGGCCAGTGGTGGGGAAAGTCTGTGGATGCGGCATTGCCTACGGTTTCGGCCTTGATTTCAAGTCTCTGAGTTATATTGTTAATTCAAATATGGCGAAACTAGGATCGAAATCGCACCTTCCGCCTCTCCAGCTCTTCCTGCGTCGGTGCCGGCATTGTGGCGGCAGTTGTGAGAGATTATAGAAAAGTCGGCGGGGAGCTTTGCTCGACATCGAAAAAAGTTACGCCCAAAACCGCGGACGCACGCCAAGGCGCCCCCCAGCCAATCGCCGCCCGGCAATATCGATTGATCATTGACCTCACCTGCGAGCTCCCTCCGCCACTACGACAGCAGCCCTCTCCGCTCCACGCTCACGATTATCCACGCCGCGAACGGGCTTGCTCGATCAGCCACGATCACAATGCCCGTCTCCATTGCGCGGCTGGCCGGCCACTCGGCGAAACGGCTGTGCCTGGCGCCTCGGCCACAGCTCGCTGCAGCAGCACGACGACCCATTGCCCGCGCCATTGCGACCTCATTACCTCGCCAGTCTGCGGCCCCGGGCTCGACGCCGCAAAGAGAAGTGGGCGGGTTCGAGTTTCGGGGAGGAGGAAAAGACAGCGCACGCAACGGAGTCGGCGGCGGCGACAGCATCGAGCCGCCTGTGACCGGAGAAGAAAGTGCAGACAGCGCCAGCCGAACCCGCCTGATCCCCACTGACTCCAGCTTCGGCGGGCCTGTGAACCCCGACGACCCCCAACACCTGAACCAGCCCTCGGACGACGGGACGTCGACGGAAAACCGCAAAATCAGACACTACACGGTGAACTTCGGACCCCAGCATCCCGCTGCTCATGGCGTGTTACGCCTGATTCTGGAGCTCAATGGCGAGGAGATTGTGCGCGCCGACCCCCACGTTGGGCTGCTGCATCGGGGCACGGAGAAGCTCATCGAGTACCGGACATACCTGCAGGCGCTGCCCTACTTCGACCGACTCGACTACGTCTCTATGATGACCAACGAGCAGTGTTTCTCGCTGGCTGTGGAAAAGCTACTGAACATTGAGATTCCCGAGCGTGCCAAGTATATCCGGACTCTGTTTGGCGAGATTACGCGGATTCTGAACCATCTCATGTCTGTCTTGTCGCACGCCATGGATGTTGGTGCGCTGACACCGTTTCTGTGGGGCTTTGAGGAGCGTGAAAAGCTTATGGTAGGTTTCCTAATCCAGAATATTGCCCCTCAAAGTACATGCTAATGGATGCCGAAGGAATTCTACGAGCGTGTCTCAGGTGCCCGTCTACACGCAGCCTATGTGCGCCCTGGTGGCGTCAGTCAGGATATCCCCATCGGCCTACTCGATGATATCTACCAGTGGGCTACGCAATTTGGCGACCGCATCGACGAGACGGAAGAAATGTTGACAGATAACCGTATCTGGATCGGGCGGACAAAGGGTGTTGGAACAGTGTCTGCTGCTGATGCCATCAACTACTCCTTCTCTGGTGTCATGCTGCGAGGATCCGGTGTACCTTGGGATATTCGAAAGTCCCAACCCTACGACGCATACGACAAGGTTGAGTTTGATGTCCCCGTCGGCGTGAACGGTGACTGCTACGACCGGTACCTCTGCCGAATGGAAGAATTCCGCCAGTCCTTGCGCATCATCCACCAGTGTCTTAACGATATGCCTGCTGGTCCCGTCAAGGTTGAGGATTACAAGATCGCGCCACCGCCGCGAGCAGCCATGAAGGAGAACATGGAGGCTCTGATCCATCATTTCCTTTTGTTCAGCAAGGGCTACAGCGTCCCTCCAGGCGAGACATACAGTGCTATTGAAGCACCAAAGGGTGAGATGGGCGTCTTTCTCGTGTCAGACGGAAGCGAGAGGCCATACCGGTGTAAGATTCGAGCACCCGGCTTCGCACATCTGAGCTGCATGGATCAGATATCAAGAGGCCATCTGCTGGCTGATGCCGTCGCCATTATCGGAACAATGGACCTAGTATTTGGAGAGGCATGTCCATTTCACTTTAAGGTGCCCAAGACCTATCTTCTTGAAATGATACCCGGGTGTCATTTTATAAGATAGGTCTAAGTGCCCACTATCCTTATCCTTACTTTAGAGATCGTCACTAACTTTTTACTTCGCTATTATAGGTCGACCGGTAATCGGGAGCTGAGAGTGCGAGGAAAAGGTTGCAGAAGAATTGATTAGAGCGTCGTTGGCCCTATGATGGCTGGCTGTACATACTGTACCTTATTTCCCTTAGATGTCAATCCATGTCTACGTGTTCGGAACCAACAGCTACACACGATCATGCATAGCATTTCAGAGAACACCAGGAAGAGCTGCGCATAGGTGGTCGAAGCCCTTTGGCTTTGTGTCCAAATTACGATATTTGAAAGCACGGACTGTTCTAACGTGATATTCGTCACCTGCCTCCCTCAACGAAACAGGAAATAACGACCAGCTCACCACCCACTCCATGGATGGTTAGGAGCTCGGGTTCTACTGTTGACAGTGATGCTGAACATACCAGTGAGTGGTCTTGACCTCGTGCCAACTGCTCGTGCTGATCTATAGGCCACTCAGTCCACCAGGGAGCTTGTGATCTTTGCGAAGGAGCTGGTTTTCATTGAGGGATACTCCTAAGGTAAGCACCCACATACAGCCTGCACCCAAAAGGCTTTATCAGGCTTCGTTATACCCCATAATAATCTATATGCAGTATATAACAACGTTCGACGAAGGTACTTGGGAAGTTCCTTGCTCAAGACCAGCTCCTTCATACAGGAGCCCCTGACCAATCTTCGAATTTTTCTCGACAGTCAAACACCCGACAATGCAGGTATAAATTCCGAAGGCCTCGATTCGCTCGTAGTCGAGAATATCGCCCCGGTCACTCGTCCAATAGCCGCTCAGATGTTTGGAAGTTCGAAGCGCACCGTTGGCACGACCAAGGATAATCTGGAAGCAATAGCAACAACCCGTGCTGATCCCTGGACCACACAAACCACCACCGAGCCCACATTCTTCACGGCAGACGCTGCTGAGTTTGTTGGTGTCCTCTCGGCAGTCAATTTGGTCAGTGTAGCGGGAGATGCCATATCCAAAGATGTCGTGACAGGAAACAGCCGGAACCCGCCCGAAAGGTTTCTCTTTGAATGCAGCAAGGAGCATTGCGAGAGAACTTTCAATAGTTCCCTCCACCGCGATCAACATAAAGTCAATTGCAGCACAGGCTAGACGCTGTCGATTACAACAGCGTTCATGGTACAGATGACACGTTGACGCCACAAGCAGCTATCGTCACAATCACCTCTGCACCGCACGAGCGCAGAGAGACAAGACATCAACAAATCAAATGAGGGTTTCCCGAAACCCTGTCAAAAACAACATCTGCGGTGTCATGAAGGACTTGTTGACCGCCACCTCCTCAGTATCCATCGAAGACTTCACCATGATGAAAATTGGTCTGCGAAGACAACCTGCAATGTCGCCAATTGTCAACTGCCAAAAGACCACTACTTCGTCTCGCACGAGGCGTTCCAAAGGCATCTTAGTAGCTACCACCTCCTGACTACCGAGAAAGCCCGCGAGTACATTGGGAAAATCATCCCTATTAAGTTCACGGCACCACGCGGAGCGAGTGAAAACCACATCCCAACAATGTGTCTCATCCCACACCGCCACAACAACGTCGAGATCGTGAAACGTATCGATTATACTAGTCATCTCAAGAAAAACCACGGCCTAAATCCCGTCGACTATCCACATTCTATGCCCACCTTGGACACCATTTCACGCCAGCTGTGGTAATCGACAACTCATGGGCGGGCTAACGAATCTGGTAGAATCATCAATGTCAATTAGGGTGGACAGAGGCATTGTAGAAGGACTCAGGTATATGTAGAAGGCCAATGAGGTAGCAGTATCCAAGTACTTTCGTCGAGCCTTACTATACGCTATATGGGCATCATCATCATGTATAGCAAAGCTCGATAAAGCCTTTTGGCTGCAGGTCGAATTTGGGTGATACTTATTCTGTCATCAAACCAGCTTCCTCGTAGATGTTCCATTGTAAACCTCAACAGGAAGATTCCGTCCAAGACCTCGGGCGGCTGCAATCCTCAATTGTGACCCAGGCAGTTCGATAGTGTCTCAGCCCACGCCAGAATTTGCTCCGAGGAGCTAGTACCACTCAAGTCCCATCTTACGAGCTTGCATCAACACTGTTATACCCCTCGATGCGCTCTAGACGGACTATTACAAAGGCCAACAAAACCCTTTGGCTCCTGCCTAGTTTCCGATTAACACATCCATATACGACTTGATAAATACTCGCTTCTCGTAGTCCGGCAGGCCAGGCAGGTGAGACAATGCAAGCGCCCGCGACGCGCCGCATCTTGAGCCCGGGAAACCGGGCCACGACGTGCGGCGTAGACCATTGAATGGACAATCACTCGCAGGCGTCATCCCTGCGTGAATCAATGCATGAGGCGCGGTGAGGCGAGGGTTCCGTGGCAGTGGAATACGTCATACGAGCGATGTTAGTGAGGGGCATGCATATGGCCGGGTCTGCCAGGTACCTGGCCTGGCCACCTTTAAAGCTTGGAAACGGCGATTCTTGCAATACACTACACGCATCTATCTACTTTGTTGCTCTGTTTTCTTCTTGGGTACAGAGACTTGATCAGGAGAATCTTGCATTGGTGAGTTTGCTTCGTTTTGTTCTTGTTTTGGTTTTTGGGATATAAGGGAGGGGGAGATGAGGAGAATGTCAACGGGATTACGAGTGCTAGGGTCCTACGGCAGTATCCTAGTAGGGAATCTCACAAGAGATAGCCGGTATGGATCGGAGATGTAGTTTCTGGGCTACACGTTCGGTTTATTGCACTTTCCATTCTACATCCTCAGCATCCTCGTCCTCATCATTCATCCCAATCTCCCTGCCTAAAGCACTGGCTTAGGGCCTTAGCTGGACTTGAGCTAACCTGCTTCACAGGCATAACACACTGAACACAATGTCCTACGACGATTCCTACGGCCGTCAAGGCGTCCCTGGTGGCTTCAGTGGCGGAGACGGTGAAGAGCGTCGAGGCGGAGGGTATGGCGGTGGCCGCGACGAGTACGGAGAGGGACGACGTCAGGAGGGTGGTGGTGGTGGATACGGAGGAGGACAGGACGAATACGGAGAAGGACGACGTCAGCAGGGCGGTGGCGGATACGGAGGGGGACGAGATGAGTACGGAGAGGGACGACGCCAGGAAGGTGGTGGCGGCTATGGAGGACAAGAGCAATACGGAGAAGGACGACGCCACGAGGGCGGCGGTGGGGGCTATGGAGGAGGACGAGAAGAGTATGGAGAAGGACGTCGTCAGGAGGGCGGCGGGTATGGTGGCAGTGGAGGGTACGGAGAAGGACGAAGCCATGAGAGCAGTGGTCATGGAGGTAGTGGAGGGTATGGCGGATCCGGAGGTTCAGACGACCGTCGCTACGACAAGACTACCTTTGGCGGCGGCGGTGACGATGGCGGCAACTACTACGATCAAAACCAGCGCTACGACGACGAGCCTCGTCGCCAGGGAGGTCAGCACGGCGGCGGAGGCGGTCAGTACTCCTCTGGTACATCTTACGGTGGCGGTGGTGGCCATGGCGGTTCTTCAGACGACTTTTCCGGCGCACAGCATCACGCACAGTCTGAGGCTGGCGAATCTGGCGACTCGAGCCTGTTCAGCAGCGCGCTTGGCATGCTATCAGGCAAAAAGTCGAAGTTGCAACAGGAAGACGTCGATGAGGACGATGCCGTGCAGCAGCACAAGAATTTCTACGGTGGCGGCGGAGGTGGCCAGCAAGCTACTTCGAACAATGTCGGTGCTGCAGCTGCCATGCAGGCATTGAAAATGTTCTCTGGCGGCCAAGGTGATCAAGGAAAGGGTGGACAGAACCAATTCATAGGCGTTGCTATGGCTCAGGCGGCGAAGCTGTTTGATCAGCAGAGCGCCCAGGGGAATACTGTGAGTACTCTAAAACTGAGCATGGAGTCATTTCGCTAATGTAACATGTAGCATCCACAAGCAACCAAGCAGGACGCTGTGTCTCAGGCGGCCCAGATGGCATTCAAGATGTACATGAAGTCTGAGATGGGCGGCAGCTCGGGAGGCGGTTCCAGTGGAGGCATGGGCGGGCTCATGAACTTGGCTGGCAAGTTCTTGTCGAAGTAGAATATGTGGCAGAGACTCTTGTAATCGTCATATTTCCAGAGATATAAAATAGAGTGTAGCAAATGGAAATGGCTACCTATAGTACTTGATCATACTCTCGACTGGTTTTTTGTGCTGCGCCTCGACGTTGGAACTCGACAGAGTAATGTTTTCAACCCAAAGTCCGTTCCAAAATCCATCGGAAGCATATGCGATATCGCTTCCAGGGATCCATTACTTCGTAGGATGCGTGACGTATAGGACGATAGCCTGTCGGTATCGGTGCTTCCGCACGAGCCACCCGAAGTCGCGATAGCCGACGTGTGGCATGAGGAAGTGCTTGCGGTGAGAGCTTGCATTCTAGACATCTCGCTAGCGACAGGATGAACGCTCCCCGCTCATACCTTGACCCGATCGCCCAAGAAGGATTCTTGTCCTCAATCATGCCGACCCTCAATTTCCCGCTCCTGCTCAAATACACACAATCTTTCTCATGACAGAACCAAGCTCTTCCCCACCCCAAGCTCCTCCATTTACTCTACCGCCTGCTTTCCTCCATGGAGCTTCAGACACGCTTCATCCCGACTCAGAAGAGTTTGTGAGAGGCGAAGCACACAGGACTGCAAAAGAGCTAGATCCAATATACGAGCCTGGCGCGTCCACGTCCCGGTCGAAGCACCCAAAAGCACCCTCCGCCTTTCGAACCCCTAGCCTTCGCGCTCGCGGCGCTTCGGCGAACAGCTCCCCATATCATGGGGGCGTACCCAGTATCCCTTCGGAAGTGACTACTGCGCAGGACTCGGATGGGCCGGAGGCACAGGATGTTAGGAGATATAGGTTGAGGAGACAGATACCGCATTGGTACGATCCCATTGTCAGGTTCTGGACCCGCCATGTTAGCGTCACGATCGATGAGGGATCACATAGAGATCATCTAGGTAAGACTACAAATTTTGGAAGGGGCTGGTGTTTGATTGAGAATCAAAGTCAGGAGCTGTACAAACATTCTTGAGGAGTGCTGCAAGATGTTGCGCAGCTCCTGGCGTCCTGATGTCCGTCAATCATTATTTGATCCTCCGTACATGGATGCCACAATAGCTTTCATCGCTTACACGGGACAGCTCTCGAGAGAACGTTCCTGGGCTACCTGCGTACTTCGCTGGCATTTGCAATGACAGGCGTCGTCATCGCTCAGCTATTCCGTCTCCAGCATGTCGAAAACCCAAATCGCACGTTTGGCTTCTACATCCTAGGCACTCCGCTCGCCGCATGCTTCATCACCTTTGGTGCGGTGGTTTTACTAGTAGGCGCTCTGAGATTCTGGAGGCAGCAGGCCGCAATGATTCGGGGCAAGGTAGTCAAAGGCGGTTGGGAGATAGCGCTCATCATGGTCTTCAGCATCGCGGTAAGCAGTACGCTCTTTTTCTACTTGATCTTTACCTGACAGGCTCAGCTCTGTCTGGTTTCCTTCGTCCTCATCACCGCGATTGATGTACAGAAGACCTATTTCTCATGATACCACTTGTTGCGGAGTTCTGGTCGATGCATAGTATACCCTTTCGATGAAAGATTTGCTCGAGGATAACCGCTGTAGGGGCCGGAATAGACATAAAATAACAGCTTCCGTCATCATCCTTAACATGTCTTACCACAGTATCGTTTTCCAAACTGCAACCGATTTCGACTTTGCTGGGATGAGGTCATTTGCCTGATAGCCGTTTGGAGGGGTGTCCTCGCTTACCCCATGACATCTCTTATCTACCTTCCTGAACGCGTCTGGAACACACTGACGGAGGTTTTCTCCTGCACGATCCTTGCTCGCTAGAACCATACAACCCATCGGAGGAAGCTTGACCATGATATTAACAGGGACGCAGCATTACTGCGAACGCTTATCGTGGGGTATGTCGAGATCTGCTTCTGACTTTTCAGAAATGTCAATGATGATAGTGGCGTCTTTGACACAGATTTTGGCAGTGCCCTATCTATGCAAAGTGACCTATCTTGTACCCTGTCATACTTGTCTGCCGCCAATGGCTGATCGACGTGACTTCATGATAGACGTTGACGACGGGACCCATTATCGGGTACCCAAAACTTTCCAGCATGGTCGTGCAGCTGCATATATACTGCACATATCCCATCGCTTAGAGTTTGTCAATTGCTAAAATCTCTACGGAACAAGAGATACACTATGGCAAGTTCAGCTGCGACAGCACTCCCAGAGGGAGCCGGATATGGTCTGTATAACCGGGTCTTACGAAGAGCAAGTACTAACGCCATATAGGCGTCGTCGTCGGCATCGGCTTCTTCTTCGCTTTTCTCATGATGGGAATATCATGGCTACAAAATCGCTACACCATGTACTCGACGAAGCAATCCGAGGAGTTCAACACGGCATCCCGCAGTGTGAAGCCAGGACTTATCGCCAGCGGTATCGTATCTGCATGGACTTGGGCCGCGACACTGCTCCAGAGTAGCACCGTCGGATATACCTATGGCGTCGCGGGCCCTTTTTGGTACGCTGCGGGTGCTACAGTCCAGATTTTGATGTTCTCGATCTTAGCTTGCAAGGTTAAGCAGAATGCACCGAGATGCCACACATATCTCGAGATTATCTACACGAGATATGGAAAACTGGCGCATTTGGTGTTTATGCTGTTCGCGTTTGTCACGAATATTTTGGTTGGAAGTCAGTTGCTGCTAGGAGGGAGTGCAGTGGTGACGAGCTTGACGGGCATGAGTGTCTATGCGGCCATCTTCCTCATCCCTTGCGGTATGTTATACATCTCATCATACAAAGGAGCTGGTTCGTATTGAGCAATACTCAACATCCATAAACAGCCTGCACCCAAGAGGCTTCATTGGGCTTCGTTATACCCCACAATGATACCTACACGGCATATTACGACGTTCGACGAAGGTGCTTGGAAGATTCCCTACTGAAACCTAGCTCCCTCTTAATGTGTCATGGAGCTAATCGTTGAGAAGGTG
This sequence comes from Lophiostoma macrostomum CBS 122681, assembly GCA_010405375.1. Taxonomy (NCBI): domain Eukaryota; kingdom Fungi; phylum Ascomycota; class Dothideomycetes; order Pleosporales; family Lophiostomataceae; genus Lophiostoma; species Lophiostoma macrostomum. The sequence goes on from MU004464.1 coordinate 27,886, forward strand.
TGTGCGCATATGTTATCCTCGGCGGTCTCAGAGCAACATTCCTGTGCGATTATTCGCATACATTGATCCTCATGATCATTATGCTCTATTTTATGTTCAACGCGTACGCGGTGAGTCCATTGATTGGCTCTCCCGGGGAAATGTTCGAGCTATTGAAGAAGGCTGGGACTCAGCGACCGATTGAAGGGAATAAGGATGGCTCATATCTGACCTTGAAGTCAAATTACGGTATAACTCCTCACCCGCTATAATCGTTCAGGGGTAAGAACTGATCATCTATCGGCTCCAGGGCTCGTCTTCGGCGTCATACAACTATGTAGTGGCAGTGGGACCGTCTTCCTTGACCAGGCGTACTGGCAGCGAGCAATCGCGTCTCGACCTACCACTGCGGTCCGAGCATACCTTCTCGGCGGAATTGCCTGGTTCGCCATCCCCTTTGGATTTTCAACGACAATGGGTCTGGCCGCTGCAGCTCTGACTGATAATCCACGATTTCCCACATACCCGAACCCTCCAACGTCAAGCGAGATCTCTTCGGGTCTTGCAGCTGCATATGCCGCCCAAACCCTTCTTGGGCAAGGAGGGGCCGTTGCGCTATTGATAGTGCTGTTCATGGCAGTTACCTCATGTGCTTCCGCGGAGCTTATTGCAGTATCTTCGCTGCTAACCTTCGATGTCTACAAGGCTTACATCCAGCCAAAAGCAACGCCGAAGCAGCTTATCCTGGTTTCTCATATTATGATTTGTGTATTTGGAATAACAATGGCCGTTTTTGCGTGTATATGGAATGCTGCTTCTATTGACCTTGGTTGGCTCTTCCTGTAGGACTACATGTCTCTTTACCTATACCATCTGCGCTTTGCTAACTTGCTTAGGGTCATGGGACTGCTTATTGGCGGCGCCGTCTTCCCAACGGCATTCGCTATAACCTGGAAAGGTCAGACAAGGATCGGTGCGATATCCGGCTGTCTTGGTGGCCTAGCCGCTGGCCTCATCGCCTGGCTCACCACCGCTCAACACTACTACGGCGAGATAACAGTAGCCACAACCGGTCTCGAATATCCGACTCTGGCAGGAAACCTTGCGGCTATCATGACTGGTTTGATTGTCAGTGTTTGCGTATCACTCATCAAACCAGATAATTTCGACTGGGAGATCACCCGGGCCATTAATGCGCAGGCAGCTGTTACAGAAGGCAGAGAACTTGTCCAGACGCAAACAACCCCAGACTCCACATCTGATGCCGAAGAAAAGAAGGTCGACGAGACAAACACGCCAGAGCCTACCCAAGCCACCACGCCCGCACACGCAAACTCGATAACCCAACATGAAGCATCAGCGCTGCACATCGAAGTCGGCACAGAAGAGCATCCGCGCAAACTACGGGCTGCCTTCAAATTTGCCTGCATCTCGTCGTTTGTGCTGACGTTCTTGATGGACTTCCTGGTGCCCATGCCCATGTTTTTCACGGAGTATGTGTTTAGCAAAGGCTTCTTTACGGGGTGGGTGGTAGTCAGCTTCATTTGGGTGTTTGTGAGTAGTTTTATTAGTTGCTTTTTGCCGATTTGGGAGACGAGAGGGTTCTTCGGGGAGTTGTTCAGGGCGATCAGTGGGGATTTGAGGAAGAAGTAGGATGTTTCAAATGGGGAGAGGGAAGGAAGCGAGGGTGGGGTGGTCTTTGTGGTCCAATGGATGATAGTGGGTATGGGGGACTGTTCCCATTTCCAGTCTGATTACTATCGTACGATATATGTCACCGACCCAATTCCCCAATCTATGAGTCTCTTCGTATATTTGGAGGTTGCTCGCATCCTTCGGGACGTGTTGGTTCCCCATTCAGAATTCGTTTTCATCTTCGACCGATGATGATTGGGTCCTTCTTTTACGGAAAGCCACGCACTCCGCACACAAGTAGTGCCCTCTAGATCATAGTCTTTCGACTCAAGGGTACTAGCATAGCTTTTTAGAGCCAAAGCCCGGTCATGTGTAAAGTATTGTACGAGGAGCGCATATCGATCAAGCTATAAGCCCATCAATAGACAGGAGGCTTCATTGACCTTTGTTAACCCCTATAGTATACCATGTCTTCATGCCGGCGTACATTAAAGCCATTGATGTAGCTGCAATTGAACCTGAGACGATAGATCCTTCGTAGAACCTCGCCTCCCCGTCCACGCCGCAATCCGGCAAACCCCGTCATGTTACGCGTCATTATTGCAGATATAAGAGCATGCATTATCATCCTTCTACAAGGATGTGATCACTGAGGCTGAGATAGCATCACGTGATAGCGCGTTGCTACCAGCAGCCAGAAACACACATTTCCACTACCAAATATATTGTTGCGGGGTGAACTACGTAATCCGAAGAGCGCACCCATGAAGTCGTCACGACGCACGGGGATCAAGACATCCCTGACGGGTCTTCATTAAGAGGAGAAAGACAGAACCGAAATAGCGCACTCATAAACTCGTCACGACGCACGGGGACCGAGAAATCCCTGGCCGATCTCATCAGGGGGGGAAAAGACGGAACCGAAATTGGGGGACGCCGAACTCTGTGCTGTGGTGTTTGCTTTTGGTGACTGAGAAGAACGCCGTGAAAAGACAAAGGGCATAAGACTGGCAGTGTATGACTATCTCAGATAGGCTTTCACAGGGCGTCTGCTAGTCGATGAAGCTTCTTGAGCGGCAGCTAATTTGAGATGGTGTTGACCTTTCCAACTCTGCCCTTGCTGCGTGGCGTGTTGGGTAATACCAGTGGTGTGGTTGTACGAGATCGTAAACGCAGTTGCTTCGCAAGTGGTGAAGTTGACTCGCTCGAGAGGCCCTTCCGAAGGCTCGACGTAATTGATGGTTGCAAGGATGAAGCTGGCGGCCGGCTTGGAGTGTCGTTGTCGAAAGCTTGACCGTCGACGTTGACGTTCTTGGGAGTCGTGGGGATCTCCTTTATGTCATCGTGTTGCTCTTCAATCTCCTCCGGTTTGCTGACCTGTTCATCGTTGACAAGAGCCGAAGAAGTGTCTGGAAGTATCCCACCTGCATCGTCAACGTCCCCTACTTCGATGACATCCTCAATACTACCAACGCTCTCTGCACCGTTAAGATCCTCTCCTTCGTCACCTTGGTCAATGACGTGATGACAATTGACGCATTCGATAGGCGCCCGGTAAGCTCGTTTATGGCCCGGACGTTTGTCAATGATGGTCATGATCGATTTTTCATCATCTAAGGTTTCCAACTTGGCAAAGACTTCCGGAACGTCTGCCGAAGTGCTGTATGTGCTGATATCTTGATCTAGCGTGAGATCTTTGCCTCTATGGCTGGATGTAACCAGCTTCGAGGGCTCTACGTTGGTAGCAGAATTACCGGAAGCTCGACGCTTAGCAGAGTTCGCGGCATGGGCTAAAGATGAGGCACCGTCCGTGTCGTTTGCTGCAGTTTCGTCCGATTCGGGTGCGGAACTGGCAGAAGCACCAAAACGCTTGATGGCCAATGCTTCAAGACACCGGACATGAAGCCAATAAGAGCAGTGCCTATATAAGAACATGGCTAGTCAGCGGACGGTTTGCAAAGAGAGTGAAGCAGACGAGAACAGAACTTGCTGGCGGTGCAATGGGAATTGCCACGAAAGAGGTACTCTGTATTCTCATTGCGCCCAGAATTACGTACTCGCATTGGATCACCCCTTCGTCGGGATTGCATGGGGTTCGTTCTATGCAATGTCTGCGTACGGCCTACAATAATCAGCAATTCATCGTGTCACCAAGTAAGTGTTCTCGTACCGAAAGTGTATGACTCTGCTTCTGCTTCTGCTTTCCCCAGAAATCCACAGTCTGTCGCCAGAACATCTTGGTAGGATCAAGCACTATCGTGCTATCTTCGTTCTCATCCCAGTAGTTTACTTCAGCCTTACCATCAACGCTCTGTGCATCTATCACGTCCATAGCATTGCTGGCTATTAGCTCGTGCTCACCGTGATAGGGCTGTCGTCCCAACGGGAGATCTTCGGGGCGGTACATCCAGAGAACTCGGAGGAAAACGTGCGCATTATCTCCAGCACGCACTTCGAGGACTTTCGCTATCCAGCCCTTGATGGTGGCATTATCCTGTTCTTTGTCTGGTCTAACGTAGACGTAGTGTCCGGTTTTCATCGAGACCTCAGCGTTGTTGTCATTCTTGCCGACTACGTGGAAGTTAGCCTCATGCCATGCTCTATAGTCCTCGACGACTACTACACCGGTGACGTTAAGCAGAGATTTCCTGTGAACTGTCCAATTCGGATTGTACCACCATAGAAACCGACATCCTCAGGCTGCTATGCTACTGTAAGACTCACTCGAGAATGCTCTGTAGGCTTTCGTCCAAGTTTCCCAGATGCCATTTGGCTCCACGCGATAGTACACTTTGTCGACCCATTCAGTCTGGAAAATGCCATCCTCAGTCTTGTAACCGGCTGGCACTTGCTCTGGCACTTGACTCTGGCGTTTACGCTTCTTGTTCGGGCCTTGTAGTTTGACATGGAAGCCTTGTGGGAGAGAGTTATGATTGTCTACATCCTTCCAGAAGTCTGTGAGCGCCCGGAGAGTTTGCTGGGTCGTTTGGTGTGTCCCAGTTGATGCCATTGTCTGGTTGTTTGTCTGGACTAGTGCGGTGCGGTGTGAGAGCCTGACTTGGACAGGCGAATTCTGGGAAGCAAAATATGTTGGCTGACCGATGAGGTGGGGAGATGGCTATTTTTTGAGTGCCTGGGAAGCTGTGGACGTTGTGCTATGGCTCTGGAAGTTCGTTTAGCTTGATTCAGCGGATGGAACACTGTATAGGATACTAACCACGGCGGGTGCTGTGGAAAAAGCTTTCGAAGAGCGTAGGCGAGTGCAGGGGCGGATTGTTACGTGGGAGAAGCGTGCCACCAACGCGAGGTGGAGGTGTTCTGGGGAAAGCTCGGACCCTCGATTATGGGGGTCGGGGATAAGGGCGGAGCACGTGATCACCTGAGCGCGACTCTTCCTCTAGATTCCGAGGTCTTGCTGGAAGATTATATGCTCCTTCAGTAAAGCCAGAACTCAAACCCACGAGCACAGGATCCACGTAAGCCCTCCGATATGTCGCTACACCTAACTAAGGAGATCTTATATGCTACTGAGGAGCTAAGTTGGTTTATTGAGGGAGACTCAACACCTATACCTAGGTATGTAGCCCACCCCGAGATGGCTTGGTTGGACTTCGTTATGTATCGTGATGATGCCTATATAGGATATAACGGCGTTTAGTGAAGGTGCTAGCTCCTTCGTACAGGCTACTGTTTGTCGCCAGTCCAATGCGGAAGCCCAGGAACGAGCCAAGACGACAACTAAGCCTTACTGCACATAATGATCATGGTTTCTCTTCTGACACCGTGCTATCAATTCGTGTTCGACATTCGTTCTCCCTCAACTCAGTATCCGCGAGAAGATGGCGGCCATTCCAAGGTCCACTTTGACGAGGTGTCAGATATATATATAACCTAGTAGAACTGCATTGTGAGGCCAAGGCGAGACGACGGTGCACTGCACCCTTGCTTTGGACTGCCCCTCGTGACATTCCTCGGCCCGTTGCCGCGTCATTTGGAGCAGGGCAGAGCAATAAACCTGTGTATCCTGTCCTCGATTCGTTCTGCCCATATTCCGTCGAGGGCTGGTCGATGGCAAACAAGCTTCACGCACAACCACTTTCAAGACGATCACGACGCTAGATGTGCGCCTCGGGCCCACGGCTCCCAGAGTGCCTCTGCTGATGGCTTAGTACGGACAGAAGAGTCGTCAGCTCTCTTAGTGGACCGCCGTCGCAGCCTCTGACGGAACCACCATCGCCAGATCTGGCAGTCTCGCAGTATGAACCCAGCGCCAATAAACACACGCAGCCTAAGGACGCCTCTTCTTTCTTTAACCTGATATCGTGGCCTCGTGAGTTTTTTGCAGCTTTCCGCTGGACATCTTGTGCGCTTCATTACCCATCGCTCGCTCTAGACGTCTCGACCCTGCACTGTACCCGCTCCTCGCTAGCGGTACCGCTCAACCTCGACCGACATCGACGCCTGCCTCCCCTCACGTCTTCGTTCTTTTTTTGCTCTCCCTTCGGCTTTGCGGGTGTCCCTGAGGCCATCGCCGCGTCCGGCGCGTACTTGTCGCTCGCTCCAACATTCTTCGGCGCGTGAATTTACGCACATCGGCCGTCCCGGACTATCCGCTGCAAAGCGCCCGCGCCCGAGACAAGACGCCGTGTACAGGTCGCTGGAAGAGTGAATAAGAAAGGACAAAGACGCAGGAACGAGCTCGCATAGCCAAGATGGTGCGGCCAAAGAGGGGTATGTTGGGTCTGCCTTTACGGCTTCGATCCCTGGGAAGCCGAAGCCGTTTGTTGCCCTAGTACTGACTAACGTGACACGCAGTGTTGAGCTTCATGTCGCAGTGGGGGACAAGTCACTCGGCGCCGCCCTCGCCCTCAGCCAAACAGCCCATTGCCACTGTCAATGCCAGCGTCTCCTCCACCGCCCTCGAAAGCAACGACCCTACCTACAGCCCCGGCGCGCAGCCACGCCCCGACGAGCGGCCCTCCTCGCGCCCAATGTCAATGATCCAGACATACCAGCCTCCGGTGATGGAGGTGTCGCAGGACACTCTGCCTGAACTGCAGCGCATCTTCACCTTTCTGAACAGCCATTCCAACAAGCTGTACCAGGAGGGCTACTTCCTCAAATTCCACGACACCGATTCTCGTACGTTACACTCGGTAGCATGTCTTCCTGGTACTTTGATACTAACTGTGCTGTAGGTGGCCGTCCTGCGCCCGACCGAGTCTGGCAGGAATGCTTTGCCCAACTCGTCGGCACGATCCTCTCCCTTTGGGACGCTACGGAGCTAGACAAAGTTGGTGGCGATGCCGAAGTCCTTCCAACCTTCATCAATCTCACTGATGCTGCGGTCCACATGGTACAATGACCGTTTATTACCCACACACCGGGCTTTACGCTGACTTTGCACAGATGCCTTCCATGGTCCTGACAGATGGCAAGAAGCTTGACAATATTCTCAGCATCTCGACCGCAGCTAGCAACAAGTACCTGTTCCACTTCAACTCCTTCAACTCTTTGACGCAGTGGACTGCCGGCATTCGCCTTGCCATGTACGAGCACACCACTTTGCAAGAGGCATACACCGGTGCCTTGATCGCAGGCAAGGGACGGTCCCTGAACAACATACGCGTCATCCTCGACCGCCAGCGCGCAAAGCACGAAGACTGGGCTAGGGTGCGCTTTGGAGCAGGCACGCCATGGCGCCGCTGTTGGTGCGTCGTCACGCCGCCGGACGAGAAAGAGTATGTGAAGTTGCAAAAGACGCAGAAGAAAGCCAATCCTTACCAACGCACGCCCACGATTTTAAAGGGTGACATGAAGTTCTACGACACGAAGAAAATCACCAAGAAGACACGGCCCATCGCGACTGTCCGAGAGGCTTACTCATGCTATGCGATATATCCCCAATCAAAGCCGCTCATTGACCAGTCTACGCTGGTCAAGATTGAAGGCAAAATCACGATTCACTCGAACCCTGAATCTGTTACGGAAGGTTTCGTGTTTGTCATGCCTGAAACCCATCCTGCAGTGTCCGGTTTCGAGATCATGCTCCGATTCCTATTCCCTGTTTTCGACACATTCGCGTTGTATGGGCGTCCGAACAAACTGATCGCGGATGTGCTAGACACACGTGGCTTGATGTTCGCAATGCCGCCGGACAGACGATATGGCTACCTTGAAATGTGGGATGTTGTTAGCTTGATTCACACAGAAGGCAGCCAAAATTGGTCCGAAAGGCAGTGGCGCAAAGAGCTGAAAGACCTGACGTCTAAGCGCATGACCGCCATTCCGTCTAGAAATGCGAGTCGCTCTGGGAGTCGGAGGAACACTGTGGGTCGCACTAGTTTGCCTCCATCTCGCAACGGCACTCTAAGGTACGTAATCCTGTGCAGCACTTCACAAAGTAGTACTTGGAAGCTTCATTCCATCTACACAACAAACTTTGACTGACTTTGTCGTTAGGTTCGAGGACCGTGGTTCTATACGGTCACAGCCATCGACCCGACAGCCGTCGCCAACCCGGCCCGACGAGTTTACAGGGCCTCGTCGTGTAGACTCAGCGCCTCCGACAGCAGTCTTTGCGACTCCACGGCATCAAAGATCTGTGTCTGAAGCAAATGGCTACAAGAGATACCAGTCTGAGACCCCATCGCGCCTCGCACATGATGGCGCGTATGCTCCCTCTCCCTCTCCACCTGCGCACGGAGAGTCTAGGCCCTTCTCACAACCTGCGTCCTCGTCGATTCCGCCTAGAGGTCATCTAGATCAGGCGGATGAAGCCGATTATCTCAACAGCGGCTCTTTACCACATGACGACGCATTTGATACAATGTCCGATGGCGAAGCTCCGAGTCCGGTGCGCAATCTGCCCGAAGTACAAATTGCCCCTACAGAGCCACCGCGCGGTCCTGTTGCCCAGCCACCTTCATTCGCGCATGGACCTGGCGATAGACCACCAACCAAGCCCTACCATCCACCTCCAATGATGAAACCCAATTCACAACTGGATCCTGCTACGCTCGATCAATTAGCAGATGCAACTCATACACCTCTCCCGGTTGGTATCGCCGCTGCCGGTGCAGCAGCAGCTTGGCGGAGTCAGGATGGTGCGAATGGTAGACATAGGTATGCTTCCGGCCACGCTCCAAGCCATTTCAGCGAGCTTTGTGCTAATCATCCATAGGCACATTCCGACTGTTTCCGATGCTCAGAGTGATTATGATACAGAGGGTGGAAGCATGCAGATGTATGCAAATAATCGAGGGTATCCAGCTGATCATTACCTCCAGAGCGCAAACACTTCTCACTCCGGGCATTCCGGCAGTCGTCTCCCCACGATTCCTGCATCTCCCTATATTGAGCAGCCAGAATTCGTAGAATCGACGTACCAGCCGACCGCACCGCCTGTCCCAGAACATTCTGAGTTGCCGCCAGCTGCGCCTTCTGCAGAGCTTGCACATCGCCCACGTCCTGGTACGTAACCCTAGGCACGATCAGGCGGGGACGGAATAGACTAGCCACCACCCGAGTAGCGTTTCATTAAGCAATGTCAAGAAGATTTATTCAACCTTATACACCTTCTTTTGAGAAACTTTCACTGACTTGGTACCCTCGCCTATAGGTAGCAGCAGCATTCAGCGTAAACCATTACCAGGTCGGTCCCCACTTTCGTCCTCGCGAGAGGAATATGACAATCGCTCGACCACAAGCTCAAGTCTCGGCAGTTTACGAAACGATGTAATTGATCCAGAAGCTCTCGACAGCCTCGAGTATACCGAAACTTCTTTAGCCAGAAACTTCAGTTTGTCTAGTAGTATCTACTCAACTAGCACACCAGATTACGCTAGTACTGTGAGCGAGGAAATCCAGCAACGAAAGCTACCAACGGAGCGAGAGTATCAACCCCGCAGCGGAGTATTGAAATCCATCGGCAATCCAGACCTACAACCAAAGTCAGAAGTGCTGGTAGGTGATGCTCACTACAATCCGAAAGGCAAACAAAACGACCTTGGAACCGAGATTCCTACCATCGATTTTGGTCCAACGTATTCCCTAGCACCTGATACCAAGCGACCAGGCACAAGCGGCACAATGACCCAAGCCTTGCATGATACTGATCCCGTTCGCCCAAAGGAAAATTTTACGCCTTCGCCAGGAGAGCAGAAGCGCCAATCCTGGCTCTCTGGCAGAACGACTCCAATCATGCCCACACACATGCGAAGCTCTTCGGCCTCGCCGAACTTCTCTGATACTACCAAAGTGGTATGGCAGCCTGGGATGGTATACCAGAACCATTCCGACAAGCAAAAACTTGATGCAGACGAGTGGGTTGCACAAAGAGCTGCGGCGGCATATCCGCCACGAGAGTCTCCGGTGTTTAGTCATGGCAGGACTAAAAGCCATACACCTCCGCCCATGACTCGAGCTCAATCCGGCGATTGGGCCCATCTTCAGCGCACTCCGGAAGCTAGTCCTGGCCGTCCTCCTAGCCGCCCCTTGAGTCGACCTGTATCACGAGGTGCTGGGCACCTACTCGACCAGCGTCCTACTTCTCTCTCCGCTCGTGAGCAAGAGCAAGTTGCACGCAGAACTGGTACGCCTCTCATCGACCTAGGTCATAATACCAAGAAACCGCAAGAAGCTTCGTCAGAAGGATTAGCGGCTTACATTGACCAGCGAGAGAAGGAGAAAGCCAAAGCTAAGTCGAACCGAAACACCGCAGCAATGCAAGCAGAGATCGATCGACGTTATATGGCAGCCCAGCAGCGGCAAATGCTAGATATGCAGCAGATGGGGCAACACATGGCCATGCCTCAAAGCAACTACGCTCCTTCTATGATGGGCACCCCGTCCATGATGGGTACCCCGCCTATGATGGGCACTCCACAAGGATTCCAACAAGCCTTTGCTTACTCCAGTCCGGGTCAGATGCAACAGATGTATCAACAGCAGCCAGGTTACTTTCCCCAGCAAAGCTTCAGTCCTGGAATGTCTCAAGGTATGCAACAAGGATGGGGTGCCCCAAGCCCACAACCAATGCAGGGTCAATACTTTGTCCAACAACAGACGCAACAGCCATACACTCAACCTTATGGAGCAAGTTTCGATCAGGCACAGGCGGCCGCTAGATTTGCGCACCAGCAAGGACAGTCCCATCGCAGGGGATAGACCGATATATGAGAGCTCGAGAAGCAATGATCAATTACGAGGGAATGAATCAAGGTAGACGAATATTCTTTCTCTTCTATCGGATATGTTGAGGTTACCGTGCTTTACGATTCTAGGGTTAACTGGTACGGTGTGCATTTGGCGAAGGGTGCGTTGCCCCATGTTCAACATAATCTCCCCTTCTCTGTCGATATTTTGATGGACGCTCTTCGCATCCCTTGCATCTCGCCACAGCATGGTCTTTTTCTAGCATCAGTTTGTCATCGCATCGGCGTCAAAAGCATTCATCTTGGTAGTTCCTTGAGCGCCAGGCGGATGTAGCGTTGCAAGGTCATAATAGCATTTGGGGCTGCTCGCATTAGAATACGATCAATAGTCAACTTGTCTTCTCTTATTACAGCGCATATGGTGAATTTGCATACGATCAGTGGCGAGCCACAGTCATTCGAGAATACTAAACTTGGATATATGGATCTATTCTTTTCTTCTTCTATTCTATCCAACTCTACCTGCAGAATCCGTTGTCTATGCACCGCGTACTGTGAAGAACATCACGTCGGCAAGTACAGGTCGATCCTGCCCTCCATCACATCGTGAAGGACCTATCTGCTACTTTTACAAAGGCGAGGGAACCACGCGGTTTTGAACCATCTAAGCCAGTGTTCGTTAGTGTTGTCGACCGAATCGTACCATCGCCCCGTTCGTTAACGCAAAGAAGGCTGAAACACAGCCTCGGCTTGTGATACCAAAGGTATAGCGCGTCCTGGAGCGCAACCAGATGGGGGCTGAGCTGCTACTAGCGCTACTACTTGTTTCCTTCTGCATCCACATCCTCTTGCCAATTCCACCGATACTCCTCTCCCGGCCCTGATCTCTAGAAGCCGGACCCCAAAACCCCAGCATCATGCCCACCAAACAAATCTGGGATCCCACCAACACACCTCGAAAACCTTCAACGAACGTCGGCGCCATAACTCTAGGCGTTCTCGCCGGCATACTCGTCAACATCATCGTCATATATACGGTGTGGAGATTCTGTCTGGAACCGCACAGACAGGCCCAGGCCCGCTATGCACGGCTCTCGGAGATGGAGATGGAAAACCACGCTATGAGGAGGTTGGAGAGTGCGCCTGCGTCGATTCGGTATGAGGGGTTGTTGTGGCCGACGGCTATGCTCACGGTGGCGGCGTATAGGGACTCGTTTCATACGGCGCGGACTAAGCCGATGTCTTTGGGGAGTGAGAGGGGTGGGAGGTCGTTTGTTACGGCGGAGAGTTGGGTGAGTGGGGGTTCTGGGGAGGGTTGAGGGGAGGCATTTGTGTGGGGAAATGAATCGCATCTTTGGGACGGCGGTACGTGCAGTCTGGTACTATCGAACTGATGATGGGGCGAGCTTCCATCACAATTACAGTCTCGATGGCAGGCGAAGCTTGAAAGAAGAACAAAGCAACTCGTGAAAAGATTGGTCTCATGGCACGCTTCTAGCGTCTACGGTTATTCTGTTTAGAGCTACATCATTACATTACTCATGTATGAGACTCGTTCAGCTACTCCTGCTGACGATGGAAGTTTCAATGCTCCAATATGCGATGAACGATCCCGACCCCTACTGAGGTTCGACTTAGGCATAATCAGCGTCCTTCTCATGGTGCAGTCCGACCGTCCTCTCGGCCTTGACGGAGCCTCTCCGTAAGGTCGGGTCGGCATCATAATCTTGGTCGAGGGCGTTCATCTGCTCCTCGGTGGCGTTCAAATGATGGAAGATGATCCAGATCAAGCAACCGGCGACAAAACTGGCCACCGCAAGGCCAGTATACATCCACTGAATCTTCGGATCGTACAGCACAGGGTTGAGCGCCTCCGAGATGGCGGAACCAAAAGCGTTGGTGAGAAGGTACATCGACTGCACGAAGGACTTCATGTTTGGCGGGGCCTTGGTGTAAGCATACTCAAGCCCTGTGACCGAGGCGAAGATCTCGGAAATACCAATGAGCATATATGCACCCGTCTGCGAGGCGATGTGGATGTGGTTTCCTTGAGCGACGCCGTCGATCTCGCTGGCTGGGCACAACGGTTCGCTGTAGCAGGGTCCGGCTTTGTAAATGTAGTGCTGAATAACGGCGGCGTATATCATGGCGGCACTGGCAAACCAGAAACCGCACACGATCCGATTGATCGGGGGGAAGCTGATTCCCCTCTTCCGCAGCCACGGGTACAGGATCTGGTCCATGAGGGGTAGGAAGACGATGATAGCGATGGGGTCGAAATTCTGCATCAGATCGTTCGGAATGCCGTGGCCTTCCATTTGTGCAGCTTGGGAGATGAAGTTGCCAGAGAATTGTCCGTATACGACCTAATGCTGTTAGCTCGACATGCGCGAAAGCGATAAGGGGACCTTGGCTTACCCAGTAAATGGGATAGAAGGTGAAGACCTTGCAAGCAACAAGCGCACGCTTGACCTCATCGACGAAATGATCGTCCCATTTTACAGTAACGGCTTTGCCGAGCCCGGCTTGATAGCTTGCCTTTGCAGCGTTCGTGTTTCTTCCCTTAATCATCATCCAGATCGCCTTGAATGCGTCGGTGATGATTGATCCCTGCGGCGGACGCACAATGTAGACCTTCCGTCCCAAGATGAGTGTCAGGGTACCGACGAGAAAGATACATATGCATAGGAGATAAGCGCTCCAGAAGCCCACGTCGCGTTCCATGTAGGGCGTCGCCAGAAGAGAGAGACAACCGACGTTGATACAGAAGTAGAACACCATGTATATACGTTGAATGGTAATCGCAGGATCGATGATGACGCGCTCTCCGGTTTTCTTGTCATGTCCAATGGCCATCTGACGGCGCTTGTACTGGTCGGCAATCAGAGGGGCCACATTCGACTTGATGCCTCCGGTACCAAGACCGATGACAATAACGGCAGTGATGAAACCCCCCAGACCCGCGCCATGCTGAAGTGCTCCAGGGATTGACGTAGTAGTCAAGACGAGAAGACCTGCGATGTAGACGAAGCAGAATATGAGGATAGTGTTATACTTCCCAAGGTATTGGTCGGCAATGATGGCACCAAGGATCGGAGTAACTGCGACAATTAGAACACACTCACAGAATACGCGACCAGGAAGTCTTACCATAACACCAAAACTGGAAAAAAGTTGTCAATCCAGTAGCTCCGTTGTGCCCCATTCCTAGAGCACCACGACCTTCGCTTCCATCCAGAGGACGTTGGACATAGTTCTGGAAGAGACCTGAGGCACCATAATATGTGAAGCGTTCGCAGAGTTCGACAATGGCGACCAAGAAAGCAGCCTTGGGCAAAGGGTCTCCGATACGTCTCAAGGTCTTCTTCTCTTCTTCTGTAGGAATTTCACCATGGAATCCATCGTCCTCCTCCCCATAAGGAACATCTCTGTTAGATGAGCTCGTGTGACTGGGGACCTTCTCTGCGGCCGCAGCTTCGACAGCAGCGGCAGGGACAAGAGTGCCACCAGCAATGTCGGTCTTCTTGTTCGACAAGTCTGGCTTATCGAGCTGCTGGTGCAACCTTCGGACACGTCAGTAGAGCAAAAGGTAACCCTCTCAAGGACAGAACGCACTGATCTGCCTCAGCTAGCGCGGACTGCATCTTCGCAAGACTTCACTTTTGCAATCGCAATGAGTATTCCGGAGGACAAGGAAGCACAGCTTGCCTTGTGGGGAGGGTGCGCACCCATCGATATTAAATGCAATGGACCCCTTGCCACATCTCACGAGGATCCCTACTATCTCTTCCCTCCGTTCATATCAGAGAAACCCTGTGAGCCGATGTAACAGTGCCCAGCCATTATCTCTATGCTGTTCGGCCGATACCGTAAGTTGTTTAGCTGCCGCATGAAAGCAACAGAAGCTTCTGCCACCCGGCGCCGCCGTCGTGTCTTGTTTGACGCCACCCTAGTACAGGGGATTCCTATTGGTACACGGTAGATAGAGGACCTTCCGCATAGAGACACCGACATGATGATCACTTGGAGAAGCACCTTGATCAAGGATCATCATTGCGGTGCCGGGACCCGTGCTGTTCGACCGGTAGGACTTCGTGCCCCCAGCATGGAGCGATGCTCCGAATCCTTGATCACAGGCCCCAATTTGCGATCGCGACAAGCGGTTTTGATGACCCACGCTTCGTTTCCTCGATCCTGCTCTAATACAGATTACTCTATTGGCCCCGTTTCATTTGCGGAATCAAAGATATCGCTTGACAACCCCTGGTACGATGACCCCGCGTTGTTCGAACCGCCGTGCGATAGATTAATTGGGAGAGGCCCGAGAGAGGGATACGAGGGACGTCACCGTGCTGCTGCCGGACATCGCTCTTTCCAGCTCAAGACAGCGTTCCAATGTCAATCGGACTTTGAAATGTCGACCTGGCGTCAGCGACGATGCGTGAGCGAGGCGTGAGCGACGTGTGAGAGTCGCGTGCCTCGGTATCATCCCGTCAACCAGAGTTGAGATATCTCGAGTATCCACATCGGCCAGGTCCGTAGCGGCGTCGCCACGTGCTTTCCAACAAGGACCTTCTGAAGTGGTGCTGGGCCGGGTGCTTAGAGAGCACGCAGAGAATTTTTGCTCGCTCACTTTCCGCCTTATTTCCAGACGCGTGCACGTCTCGCACGAACGCGGTCTGACGACCATTTTGGGGCGATTCGATACGAGAGATAAGGGCAAGTGCAAGTCGTGTACACGGTGTCTACTGGCTACGGCATGGCAGGTCCAAATTTCTATTTCAATCTACTGTCTACGGTTAGGAGAAGGAATTGCCTAGGCGCTGCCTACTGATTGCCGACCACTAATCATTGCCGAATTAGTGTGCAGCGAGCGGCATGAGTCCATCAGCACCGATAGATATTATTTCCCCCGGGCGAACAAGATACCCACCAAGTAAGAGCTGGTAAGTCATACATTCAGCTCGCGCACTGCGTGAACTCATCCCGACTAATGCGAGCAGCAGTGTGCAAACCCAAATTACGCCAACAAGAAGCTTTACAGAGCTCGACTAACTTTTGTATCTATATGTAAAGTCATACAGGATGTTGTTTCCAGAGTCACAGTGAACCCAAAACCCACCTCGTGGCTGTTCGCGGATTCACGACTCAATAAATACGCGCTCCTCGTAACCTGACTGGGAAATACTGAGTATTAAAGCACCTATTAGCTAGTGAAGCAAAGCTCGTTAGAGCCTCTTGCTGCAATCCTGATTATAGCAGGTTGTCAACAAAGGACCGGAAAATCGCTTGACACCCCGGTGGTGAGGAGGTTCTGATAACTTGAATCGGGCAGCATACCAGGGGCTTCCCTGACCTGATGTACCAATTCTACGCGCGTGTTGCCATACCAAAGAAGAGATATGGGGTACATATCCAGGGTCATTCATATAGAAGCGTAAGATCCTGTCTCATTGGCGGCTTCCAGTCCTGAATCCGTGATCCGCAGATTCGGAAAGGCTTGGTGGCCTATCTGCGGAAATGGGGCCTAAATAGGTAGGTTTGCGGCGAGGAGATATGCATACTTGCCAACACAGAATCCTTCTAGAAGGCCGCTCTCGAAGAGGGAATGAACCAGCCTCTCAGATCGACGCTATTATTGCACCAAGTCCGGTAAGGATCCGAACTTCCTGCGATAACACGAACACGTAAATCATGCCCTCGAGGCTCGCGCACCAGTAGCATGATCGCAAAGCATGGGATGTCACTCAACATACGCATCGTGAGATTTTAGGACCTTTGATGAGCGTCTATCTCCTGTACAAGGTCTTCATTCCACTTTCCCTCAGTATCCAAACGCTATCCTCTCCAGCAATACGAGGGGCGCGTATCTACTGGGTCATAGATTACTCCCGAGTCAAAAGGCTTCGTTAGCCTTTGTTGAACCCCATGATGCCCTCCAAGTCCCCTTATATAACGTCAAAGCGAGCCTTTTGGACAGAACTTGATCAACGCCGTACGACGCGAAACCCAAATATCTCACCAATGTCGACGACGCACGAGTAAGATACCCATAGTCCGCACCCAAACCAGACCCATCTCCCGATCTACACAGAACAACGCGGTGTCTCACATCCCAAGGCCAGAACCCCCACAAACGCATGCCTATCCCCAAGGCGATCCGCCGTACGAAACACCCTCAGGATGCAGATATCTGTATGCCGATTACGACCGACCGACCAACAGCCGCGCACTGCGCACGCGAGCTGCCCGTCAGCGAACCCGTCCAAGGGCCCATGCACCAGCAATCCTTCGATTACGCCCGCTGCATGTCCATGTCTGTGTCCAGTGTTCTGTCAGATATCCACAGCGGCACAGCCCGACCCCGACGCCGCATAGGTACTCCGCAGGCCCCTCAGCAGGCTGGCTCGCTAACTCGCACGTCGCATGGCTCGACTGCTATCAGTCTTGTTGTTTGGGTATTCCACTCTTCGTTCTTCTTCGCTATCATCTTGCGATTGTTCGATTTTGATTAGACGCCAGCTGCCGGAAGCCGACTTGCGGCTCAGGCAGAGCTGATACTCTGATACAAACCCTCCACTTCCTCACTTCTTAGCTTAGCACCAGGATGTTAAGTGTTTTTCTGATGACCACTAGTGTAATGGGCAGTTAAGTAACGCCTCTTGAAGATACTCTAAGAAAACAAGGCAAAGGCTGTTTAAGCCTTTTGTCGTAGTTGTAACCGAGTTATGGTGAACCAGGAAATCACTTGACCTCCGCCTGGCGCATGCGCTGGGAAGCTCGGCGGATACGCATACCTATATGTCTTCTCACAGGTTGCTCTTCATCTCGATCATCTTCTAAACTCGAATTACACCACGTAGACTTTATCGTATCCTGGGCAAGTCAGCTTGATAACAGATATCTCTCATTACCTCCGCCTCAGCAGAGGCTAGTGCACCAACACTATCAATATGCTTCCCTAGCAAATAGCCGCCACTGCTAGAGTGCGAAAACATGCTACTTCAAATACAAAAGAAAATCAATTTCAAAGTCGATCCCATCAACGCCGACACCATGCTAGTCGAAACATGTCCAACATCCTATCCAGTCCAATAAGAAAAGGTACAGAAGAAACTTAAGTGGTGCCTAGCCAGGCCCATTGCATATCCTCCTTGCAGGCACTAAGCGTCGACCTACTATTGTACAGAGAAACAAAGGAGACGTGCTATACAAGATGGTCTACTTGCTGGCATTGTTGCTCCCTCCACAGCCTTTGATGCCCGGAGTACAGCATTGCTTGCTGTTGGCGCAATCGTCTCCGCACTCCAACAGACAAGCTTCCGGTTCACCGCGGACGCTCCCACTTTTACTGTTGTGTCCTGAGCCGCGGTGGCTGCCGCTGCCAGACGCGCGCTCGTCGGCGCTGCTCTCGTCGGTATTCCCCGTGTGGTCGTGATTTTCGTCTAGGCAAAACTCGGGCTGGATGGTGGAGGAGTGGATACCGTATTCGTGTAGACACTTGCGGATTTCGCGGGCGAGCGCCATGTATCGCGCTGAGCCCTCGCCCTTGAAGTCGAAGTCGACTTGGACATGTAGGGAAGAGATGAGTTTCGAGTCGGAGAGTTGCCAGACGTGGACGTGGTGGCAGGAGACGATCCCTTCTAGCTCAGTGATGTCGTCTTTGATGTCGTCGACAGACAGGCCTGCTGGCACAGCCTGTAGCAGGATTCGGGATGCGGCTTTGCAGAGAGGGATCGCTGAGCAAAGGATGATGATCGTGATGATCAAAGAAATGAGAGGGTCGGAATAGAATCTCCACCAGAAGTCAGTGAGCCAGATGATGAGAGCGGATGCAATGACACCAATGTTCCCTAGCGCATCGCCCATGACGTGGAGGAAGACGCCTCGCATGTTCAAGTCTCCGTGCGAGTGTCCGTGACCCCCGCTCCCTGACTCTGTCGGCTTGCTGTGCTTGTGATCGGTGTGCTTGTCCTTCTTCTTGGACGCGGCAGCGCCAGTAACGTCTGGGCTCTTCCGTTTCTGTAGCAGTGGGGACTCTTCTGAAGGTAGCTCTTCTTCGGAGATGGCATTCTCGTTGTCAGCATCTGATCCGGACTCGCCGTCCTCCATCCGAGAAGACTCGATGATGCTGTTCCTAAAGGAGGACGGATGCACATAGATCTCGTCCAGATTGGAGTATCCCCGAGACCGGGAGCGTTGGTGCTTCTTGGGAATGCGCTTGCCAGGCAGTGACTTCTTCCGTGGAGTTCTCTCTGGCTCCCATGAGATGTCGGTTCCCTTGTGTTTTCCATTGCCGTTAGGAACACTACTGGGGAAGTTCCCAATGCGAGTCTGAGGCAACACCTCTGCAACGTTTCCACCCTCATCCGCTACGGCACCGTCTTCAGCATCGATGCCGTGCGCATGACCCTCTTCGGCAGCACTGTGCTCGTCATCATGTCCATGCGAGTGTCCACCATGGCTGTGTCCGTGGTCGTGGAAGAGGAACAGGCCGAGTATGTTGGATGCTAGGCCAAAGCAGCCCACGATGAGGACCAGCTTGGGGTTAGAGACTTCTTGCGGCTCGACAAATCGCTGAATCGCCTCGAGGAAGATGGAGAGACAGAGCGCGACTAGGAAGACGCCGTTGACTAGCGCACCCAGAGTCTCAGCTCGTTGCCACTAAATGCAGTCAGTAGGTGCTGTATCCGGAAAGCGAACATGTGATGCTTACCCCATATGTGTACATCTTCGAATTCGTCTTCTCGTTCGCGACCTTGACAGCCCACAGTCCGACGCATAGTGAGAGGACATCGTTGAGCTACGCTTGTGTCAGCAATGAGATACGCTACTGTCGAGTGGCAGACGTACCATATGAAAGGAGTCGGCGACGAGGGCGAGCGAATGGACTGCATAGCCTAGAGCGCGAGTTAGAATGATGTAAACTGGATTCCCATGTCTTCCGCCTACTCACCGACAACCAGTTCCAGCAGGAAGAAAGCCGCGTCAATGGCCAACAGTATCAATATCCTCGTCGACTTCGAAAGGGCCATCTTGGCGGTTTCGGAACGCGGCGCGCGCTACGTTGGACTTCGAATGGCGGTCTTTCCGACGACCAGAACATGCGACGGGGCACCAGGGCGGCGGGACAAGGAAAGGCGACTCGGTTTTCTCGGGATCGATCGAGTGTCTCAATGTGGGTTGTGTAGCAAAACGGCAGCCGTGAGGAGCAGATAAACCGCCGACAGTGGCGTGCGTGCACGCGAACCTTAAAATGTCGTCAGCCTTCCGACCCATGAGAATCACGTGCAATTTGACCGAATTCGGTCAACTGGTCCACGGGGTGGCAGGTGTAGTCGTTCGCTTACGTATGGCGCTAGGTTTGTGATATCTTACTGTACGTGACCAACACGTTCGCAGAGCACTTCACGTCTTGGTTCGTGTCAGAGACTGAAACCAAAGTCAGCATCTGCCCTTTCAAGCTCATTATCAGTCTCATGTTACTCAGGGTTTGTTGCGGAGAAAAGCGCGCAAATCTTATGAGACCACACATCCACGGGCAAACACACTAGGTACGAGGAGCTAGTATTGATTTGCCAATGTCTAAGAGGCTTGCTTGTTCGGTGTAGAACGCAGTTTGAAGGGCACCCTGCCTACGATTGCTAAAACATCGCAAACCCAAACTTACACATATCCACATTCACATACGCATTTGCACAGAAAAACATACGTAATCCTCAAATCTCCCATTCATTCTAGCTCGCACGGCACAAAAGCCGCCTGCTCCTATACCGAAGGCGCATTCGATGCATTCAGTGGGGTATTTCCATAAGTAAAAACCGTTTCCCAGATGAAGGACCCATACAGAAAAGACGCCATCGCTCAATGCAAACAAAAAAAAGCTGGCCCTTACAGCAGAGGAACTACATGGATTCCCCTAAACGCCAAAGTATGCATATTATCGATAATTATAAAACACCGCGGTTCATCATCTCTTCAGCGCGTCGAGCGTTCTCCTGACCAAGCGCCAGCTTGACAATTAACCTGGGCTTCGATACACGGCCGGGTGCTGGACTCGCTTGACGCTTCAGTGCGCGCTCACCGTTGTTACCCTCGGCTTCGGCTTTGCGCTTCTTAGGGTTGAGGCGCTGGTTGTGCGGTCGCAAGGTGGCCAGTTTCTCGGGTGAAATCTTGAGGACGACGATCTTGCTCTTCTGCTTCTTGGTGCGGGCCATAGAGGCAGGTGGTTCGATGCGTGGGACTGTGGGAGGTGGGGTAGGTGTTGGTATGGGGGCGGCAACGGGGGTAGAGGATAGCGCCGGAGACGCGCTTGCGGGTTTCGGAGGATGAATCTTAGGTCGTTTGGGCTCGGCAGGTGCAGCTGGAGCTGGAGCTGGGGAGGAAGTTGGTGGTTTGGGAGGTAGGATTGAGGGTTGCACTTGGGGGACAACAGCGGGTACCGGATTCTCGATGGTAGGGACCGCAATTGCTGCAGGTGTCGCAGGTGCTGAATCCTTAGGCTTGAACTTGAGCTTGACTTTAGGAACAGCACTCTTCTCGTCCGGTGTTGCTGCAGGCAGAGGCACACCAGAGTCCAAAAGGTTATTAGTCTGTATGGGCGGTACGGCTGAAGGCGGAAGCGGAGGTTTCAAGTGCGCCTTTAATGACAGTCGAGGCTTATGCCGATAATTTCCACTACGGTAGAAAGTGAGTTTCCCATTTCCGTTGTTCCTCACATTCCAATATCTCGGAAGCTTCAGAGTGATCTCGAGCTTACTCGACGGCACGTAGAAGATGCCGCAAATCTCGAGAAGCTCTGCTACATCGCGCGCAGAAGTCGTGGTTGAATACAGGGCTTTCTGAAGCGCATTCTTGAGAGTTTCGTTACCGGAGAGTTCTGCCTTGAGCGCCCGCAAAGCCCCATCAAGTTTACGCCTTGCCATTTGGGCCTCTCGATTCGGAAGTGCATCCTCTTGTTCGATGACCAGACTTCCATTCGCAGGAGTATCAGACGTGTCAGGTTGGAATTCGTCCCCTGTGGCGACTTGGCCCAACGCGGTGTTGAACCTCCGAATTAGAGAAGCTCGAAAGGCAGGTGAAGGGTCGCTCTGTATATCATTCATCATCAACGAGATGATGAGGTCATTTCTGATCATTCCGAGATTGATAAGACAGTCCCACGCTTTCAAGCGGACATTATTGGCATTGCCAATGCGCGTGTACTGCAGAAACTCTGACGCTCTCAGAGGCGAACTTTTGTTTTTCATCAACATGAATGCGCAATCTAGCGCAGTCGTCGTGTAGACGTTCTGATAGGTCGGAATCCATTCGTCAAGGCGTTGGTGTCTGCTTAGCTCCTCCAACGCCTTTCTCTTGAATTCAAACTGCTCGGCCTCCTCGTTCAGCTCAAGCGTCGGATCATGATCAACGGCAGATTTCTTCGTTGCTGTAAGACTCTGTGCCAAGCAAGACATGAGTGTAGCAAGATAGTGATCGTCACTGTAATCATTGCCGCGGTTGTCGTTGTAACGCATAACATCGAGTAGAAAGCGCTTCACCCCCATAGGTGCCCTGCCGTCCGGACCTTTAATCTTCGCAATGGCCTTGGGAATTGCGCACTGAATGATATAGGAACTGCGGTCTGAAAAGTCGTTCGACCTAGTCATGGGCGAGCCAGCAAGGCAGAAAAGCTCTTGAAAGGCCTTCTTGAGGTGGAAAAGTCCTATCCAATTCAGATTCTCTTTCGCACTGAGCGCAATGACGTCAGCAGCCATAGTACGGACACCATGAAAATAACGGTTGTCCATCAGCGTCTTGACGAGAATGCTGGAGAGTAGGGGATGGCCCTCCTTGAGAGCTAGCCACTGCAGAGACTAAGCAAGTCAGTTTACATGTCACAAGATAAGTAGCAGCAACGACATACCTCAGCTTGAGCGATCACATCCTTATCTTGCTGAAGTTGAGACACGTACATGTACGCTGGCATGTCGTTGATGTTCGCACGACAGATCCACTCAAAGTCGGCGTCGACCCTGATCCACTCATAGAACTCTTGGTCCATCCTTGCCTCGTCCTCCGGTGACCACTCTGAGATCTTCCATTCCGTTGCTTCCTCTTCGCTCTGAAAGAGGTCGCCAAGCATGTAGAACACAGGATCGTCTTGAGCATCCCCGGTTGCATCCATGCCTCGAGCCAAGGCTTGTCGCTCTTTGTCACGCCGATTTTTTTTCAACCGTTTGTACTTGGTGTTGTAAGGTATTTCAACCTTGACTGTCGACGAGTTGATGTCCACGATGTGCTCGTAGGGGGTACCATCTGCTTCATGTATACGAATGGTCATCGGCCCAACGAATGCAGGCCATTCAGAACTTGGCCGAAACCCGTTCGCTTTTTCTTTAGCCTCTCTCAGGAATTCGTCGGCGCCAAGCGCCCGCTCTTCCTGCCTCATCATCGGATCCGCTTGAGTTTGCTTGATGGTGAGCTGGATCACCTGCTTCTTCTTGTTGAACACAGGGTGACACTCGAAAGTTGGACAACCCGAACCATAGATCCATTGGTTGAAGAACGTATCAAGCTTTTGATGCCCTACTTTTTCGCAAATATCTAAGAACCCGTCGGTAGAGATGCTCGCGTTCGGAAGCTTCTCGTTACGAGCATTAAAAAGAAGACGATACAAGCATCGATCGACCCCGTTCTTGCCACTCTGTTTCACAAGGCGATTATGGAGAATGGAAAGTACTAGCGGAGCCTTGAGGGCCATGAATTCTGCTTCCCCTGGGTCGACAGACAGATATTCTCCGAGTATAAAGAGTGAAGGGCGTCTGACATCGAGCTGAAGGATCTTATCGGTCATAATCTTGAGACGGAATCGATGGTCGTTGCGGCCAAAAAGATCGCGAAGGTATAGCTCGGTCATAAACCAGGAGCCTCCAACGATGACCCAATGATCGCTCGGGCGTTGTGGCGTGACATTGACTCCTATCCATTGGCTTGCCACAGCATGGATGAGAGTCCTCGTGGTTGCCTCGAGGGGCTCCCACACCGACTCTGGGAACAGCAGCCTGGAGCTACAGATAGAGAAGGAGGCCGCATGTGCAACATCGCAATCCAGATCTTCCACGAAAGCGAGCTTATACGCCTTTTCAAAGGGATAGCTTTGATAACGCTCAGTGAAGCTATCGAGTGTTCTAGCCAATATCATGGCACTATTGCGAACTTCATCAGCCTTTCCAGGGAGACAGAACGCATGTACTCTGATTGCGTTCGAACCGAGACGTTCATCGTCTAGTGTATCTCGATACTCGGACAGATCGACGTGCTCGAAGGGCCCGATTGCGATACCAATGTGCTGTGGAAGCACAGGAGTTGCGCACGTAAAACTTGCGGTCCTACGAGTGGAGTCTGCAGGATCTGAAATGTCATCAGTCAACTCTCCTGAGCAAATGACGGACATTTCCAAAGCCTTCTCTTCAGCCGATAATTCAGCGGGATCATCGTCGACATCGCTCATGACACTGTCTGCCTTCGGCGAATCCTCTGCTTGTATCGTGCTCTGTGAGCTAGCAGCAGAAGTTCGTGCTTTGCTATGCACGTCGCCCAAGGTTCGCGGATAGCGTATTGATACGTCGAAAACACACTTCGTCATGCCGTCATCGACGCACGGGAAGAGACATGATGCTATCCCAGGAAAGGGCGAGTTCCGTGTAAACACGTGGGGGTATCTTGAATCGCCGTCCTCAACTCCCACAAAATGCAAAGCATCCCGGGGGTTCTCCAGACCGTACTCGATTTCCACTCTAATTGGATTGTACATCTCGCCATCAAAGCTCATGCCCTGGGCGACCACATCCGCGTTGCGCGCCGCATCTTCCGCATTCATAGGCCTTATTTCGACGAACTTCGGGATGTTGATTTCAAGCTCCAGTTCGAGACCGGCGGTGTGGCGCTGCAACCTCGCCTTCATGAAATGATGTTGATGGATGCCAGTCCCAGGATAAAGCGAGAGGCGCTTATAGAGGTCCGAATAGTAGCAGTCGGCATCTGGACCCTGCAGCTTGAGGGAGTAGCCGTCAACTCGGACTGCCGTGATATTGAGCTGCCGACAATTCAGCTGCAAGACCCGCAGGTTCTTATCCTGCGGCTGAATCTCGATCGTCGTCTTTCCTTTGACAGACTGCGGCGAGAAGCTGAAGTCGAGCTCGAGCTTCTGCTTCAACACGGCGAAGGCAGCCGACGGTTCGGCCTCGGGCGCGTCGGTCATCTCGACAAGCGGCATGGCGAAGCTGCGCAGGAGAGGCCTGCTCTCGGGGTCGGCGCCGTTTTGGGGGGTGGGATCGGGTCGGGCCCGGGGGGGTTTGGGGTTGAGCGAGGTTGGGCAGTCTTTCTTTGCTGCTGTCGCGACTCAACGGCGAAGGGGAGCTAACGCCGACTGCCGATCGTGAAGGCTTGGCGCACGTTATCTTGGCGCTGCACGGCTCGTGCTTCCCTTTTGACTTCACCTCCCTCCACAACATCCTTCGAGCTGAAACCTTCAACGGCCCTGTTGGTGAATGTACAACCGTGTCAGACTCGACATCACGCGACACTCTCGAGGTGAGGAATTTCCAAGATGCGCCACCCGCCGAATGGCCATTCACGTCACCACTTACTCGAATGCGTCGCTGCAACTATACGTAGTTCTATCATAATTCTCTCGCGGTCCGATCACCAAAAAGCGGTCTCAGTCCTGAAATAGAATCTTGTAGTTTCGTGTCGCAACATCTGTTCGCATCGAGCAAAAAGTGGGCAGCTGATCTGAAGATCAATATCGGCAGAAGCATAAGCCTGCAGCTGCTGATACCGTCCCAGGTCTGCGGTAACGTATTTTTGCCACTTTGTTCATTTATTCTGCCGTTTCGATAGTCTAGTCTTCGTAAAGCGCCGCATTACAGGGCAGAACATCTCTTTGGGGAAGTTATTAGTTTTTGTTTCACCCAAACCAGCTTGGCTTTTAGCTCGATCAGGACTGCATGTCATAGCACCTGTCCGGCTCCGAGAGGCCAGCCTGACGTATGTAGGAAGTATTATACCAGATCGCAAGTCATTTGGAGGCTGAGGTCTTATCACCCTTGGTAACATGTTGTACGTCTTATATCCATGAGTATAAGAATGTCAACCCTTCAAACGTTCAACCATCGTTCCAAGCTATCTTTCTCAACCCCCTCGTTACCTGTTCTTCCATCATGCATTACACCTTCAGCATCTCTCTACTTGGTCCTTTGGCTTTGGCTAGTTATATCACGCACGCCCCGAACTTTGCTATAACCGCCGATCTCCCTCCAGAAAGCCCCCTCGCTGTTGCCAATGGATGGAACTTGACTTCTTACCACATTTCACCCTGTTACGATTACGCCGTCTTCCTGAACGACACCGGCCGCACATTCTACGCAAACGGAACCGCTGACGACGTCTCCACACATAACCTCACCATTCTCAGCGATGGAGGTACTCCGCCCTGGCCTTGGGGCACAATCGTGAGTGCAGCCAACGCAACAGACGATGAAGGTCGACGAAACGTCTTCATCGACTGTGGAATAGGCACTACAGGACTAGAAGTTGAGAGGGGCGGAAGGGACACCGAGGTTGCGTATGGGAATGGAGGCTTCTACGTTTGCAACTCCACGCTGTTGTACGGGCCGGCTATTGCACTTTACTACCGAGAAGCTGAGGAGGAAACCCCGACTGGGTGCGAAGATGTAAAGTTGAGGACAGAGTGTTTGGACGATGAGACGGAGCATAACCTTCAGCAAGACTCGTGGTGTTCTAGGGACTCATGAGTAGAATGTCCAGCTTGGAGGAGGCGAATCGCGAAAAATGTTACCAGTCAACGAGTCGTGAGCCAACGACACGACTTTCAGCTTTGCAATACGAGGAGCGCGTATTTATTGAGTCACGAAACAGTCTAGAGCTAGAGGGCTCCGTTGCTCTTTGTTAACCCATATATTGCCCTTTATATAGCGTTTTACGATGTTAACGCAAGCCTCTTCGATGTGACTCAATTAATACCGACTCCTCGTACACCAGCATTGTTGCGACCCCAGGAAAGAAGGCAAAGGTAGCCTTCCAATAATTTAATTTGCAATGTCAATTATTTCAGAATACATGCTACCTCCTCAAAAGCTCACCGCAATTCTTCTAGTCAAGTACACTTCTCGAAATCAGTACACGCGCACGTCATGGTCCTAGAACATCATCTCCCTTGTATTTTCAAATGTCCACCTTCGACAGCTATACACTTCTTACCTGACAGCGTCTGACCCACCAACAATCACAAGATGTCCCATTGCTCAACGATGGTCGTAGCTAGCTAATGATACTAATCATCATCATCATACTGTCATCATCGCACACTTCGTTCTCGCCAATCCCATCACGTACATCAGCGGAACAACAACCCAGGCACCAGACATAGATGATGAAGGGTTTCTTTTTTGCAAGCCCGAGACTTTCCTTGAGGCTCTCATTCCTCAATTTTGATACATGAAGAATCCAGCTTACTTGCACATACATATACACTTGGACGACTTGCAAGGGAGCAGAAGACATGAAGTAGTATTGCGAGCCTTTTTTGAGACCCGGAAATGACCGTGCATGCGCTTCGTATATTTCGGTCTTTGGTATTGTGCTTTTGGACTTGACCGGTTCATGGGTCGATATATAAGGCCCCAGTCGCAGCATGGAATTTGTCAAGTAATCTTTTTCAACACCCGACATAGTACTTTGGAAGACCCATCTGTTACTAGAAGGATTTTGTAGCTGCTCGCTTCATTGGACATTGTGCATGAAGCTTTGGGTGACAGTGATGTTCCCACAAGCAAGGCACCAGTCATGAAGACGAATTTCCAACCTTTCCGAGCCCGACACATTGGACGGGTGATCTTTTACTTTTAGACACTGCAATACAGAAGTTTCTTGATTGTGTCGAGGGCCTCTAGATCTGCAGTGTTGATGTACAGACATCCTTCTTGGGAGTTCTCATGCGCTTTATAGCATTCTGCTTTTCACTCATTCCTTCGTTCTCTGCAAAACCGCGAGACAGAGTCATACAGCAGATTTTCTAGTTCTTCAGAAGGCTGTCTTCCCTCGCAGCCTTGAACGTGACATAGTTGTACGACGTGTCATCTTCGCTACAACGTCTGAAGATTTAGAGGGAGGTGCTGTCAGTGGCAGACATGTGCACTGGTCAATCATTGTTTGTTCTCCATTCTTAGCAAGATGTATCCGACACTTCTGGACACCTAGCTAGTGAGAAGTGTGGAGAGCGAGAGAAGGGACATATTTTCGCGAATGTTGGGATTCCTGGCTCGACGTCTCATGCTGTTTCCGTGCATGCGGTTTTCAATTCATCAGCTCGTGCGTTTGTCGACTCGAAAAGTCATGCATTGAGCATTGGTGTGGTTCGGTGTACAACGTTAGTGTGGAGCCGATATATCTTCGCCTTCACATGAGTGCGCTTCAAATTGGATTTAGATGCAGGTTACACAGAGTTATACATGCGTAGGTCACGGAAGGCTTTCGTGATCTACTCATGCAACTCTTTTTGGCTGTCTTTGGAAATTCACAGCATCAAATAATTGGTGTGTTGTGCATGGTATCCGTTACAAGCAATATTCTCATTGAGTCCGCGCGTTGCCGTTCTATGTTTGAAAGGAGTTTGACTCGACAGAAGATGTAGATCTATCCGAAGATAAATGGAAAGATGTACTCCATCCCAGAGTGATACTGACCCTTTTATACACCGTTCAAACTAGGAGCTCCACATTTGTTGGAGCCTTATGGGTGGGTTTGGCGGAGAAGCTCCAAGGAACCATCATATTCCAATGTTAAATTCTTTTTTAGGTCAACACATAGATAAAGGTGTACTGGGTTTTGGAAGTTCGAACTCGATTCCCATGGAAAGTTAGAGCGCCACCTTGCACCCAGGATATCAGTGTCTAAGTATCCGAGACACTCATGTGAAGCACTGCATCATGACTTCAAACTCTCCCACCCTACTTTCAAGACATGCCGTGCTTTTTCACATGGTTTTGATTCGCAGTTCCTTCCAAAGGTTCACACGAACCGAATAAGAAAGAAAGTTATTCACGAAGTCACCGAAGTCATACATTAATGAGCCAGACAGAGCTTTCAGTCCTTGATCATTTGCCCACATCTGCCTGCATTTGGGATTCCTCATGTTATAATGAGACTCGAGCCCGGGACAACGAAAGCATGGTCCTGTTGGATTGACCTTAGCTTGTCCCGAGCACATGCAGTCCTATCATACCGAACTCGCGTGTAAAGGTTTTTTGGTGGCTTCCGACAATACTAGGCATGTATGTATTAAGAAGCCGCATTCCTCATAGTCTTGTTCTAGCTGTTTTTATATTGTAACTCCAGACAATACTTGTGGAACATCTAAAATATTCTCGACGTTTTGAAGATCAATCTTGAAAACTTTCAAGTTCGAAGTGCTTCCATGCTTGCTCTCTAGACGGCTTTCCAGTGGTCATACGTGGATTTGCTATCCATTTTCGGGAGTTGCTCAAAACAGGATAGTCGATAGAGGAATTATTAGTGAAGGACAAAGACAGACTGTTGATGGAGTCTGAGCAACAATACGAAAACCATTTGCAACCTCTCTGAGGTATTTCGCGGCACTTCTAAGGTACCCCGGTGCAGTTTCCGAGTGGGAGCATATTCCTGACGGTCTATTGTTTCAGTTGACTTCATGTCAACCTTTGTCTTTTCCGGTTTGACGACAACGGCTTTTCTTTGTAAGAAGCGGCGAGACAGAGACCTGAACATATTGACAGCAGCTTTCGGTTTTTCCGGTATCTGAGTCCATGTCATGCTATACACGACAATTGTAATTCTCGCAGGCACGAGTCTTGTGCCATGATCACTTAGTGTTTGAAGTTCTTGTATCTGTCAAACTAGAACTTGTCTGAGCATTTCGACATCGAACATCCAGAAGTTCATATACGTAGGACCAGTGATCGTCCAGGAGACTTCACCCAGATAAGTAAGACTTCACAGTATTCTTCTCTCCACACAGCGTGCAGTAGGTGGCGAGGTGTTGATATTGAGGTTTGAAACCCTCAGACAAGAAGAGTAAAGATCTTTATGCGAAAGTGTCATCCAACATTTGAAAAGCTAGACGTCATAGCTGTCCGCGAGAGAGAGTCACTATCGTGACTGTGGATTCAGTTCCATAGGCTCGCGCTTGACGTTCTTTTATAGAAGGTTAGAATCTCTTAGAATCACCATGAACGGGAACTAGCATGACTTTATACATCGCCAGGGGTGTCTTCAGAAGTTATGGTGTAGAATGATAGCCTTATCGAGTCCAGAACATACTTGATAGCCCTAACGCTGATCGATTATAACTGAGGGAAGAAGGAACGAAGGGCCAGAAGGCAGCTTCGGAGATTACGAATGATGCGAGTCATGTCATACAAATAGCCAGATCTGGATTCTAGTTGTCTTCTAAAGTTCTCGATGGCTGTACGCATCATGTCTCCTTTTCGAGATTCCCAGGCAAACATGCGCTGCGACGCTCGTCGTTTCCATTAGACCTCTTTTTGACACGATCTCCAAGCTCTTGAACATGCACACTCAATCTCTACTCTTCTGAGCGCAGTCCATAGTTATAGCCTGTTCCGCCTTCATTTTTGAACTTCTCAACCTGCCTTAGAGAATATAATCTCGAACACCAGGTCTGATTCGTTCATTTTCTTGATGGAATCGATGGAGAGTCCGCACATGGTTTCACCATGAGGCTCTAGTACCTAAGGTTTGCTAGTTGCATCCTCAGTTCTCCCCGAGTCGAGACATCCCATTGCTTGATTACGTTTTCGAAGAGCGACCCATGTGCCCGAGTCAACATATATTTCAGTTCGTCGCTGACAACCAGAAAAAGAGGTATCTCAGACATACCACGGTGAACATTGTATTTTGAATAATGCTTTTGCTGATTCAGGAAGTCGAAAGAAGGAAAGTTCCACAGTTCCACATAAGCCTCGGATATGGTCCTTTGGTGTTCAGTAGTATACCAGCAATTACTCTCGAATTTGGAACCATTCCGAAGACATCGGCAAAGTTTCGATACTCCAAGGATACAGTCCATCCGCGAGAGTGAAGTCCTTTCAGAATTTCAAAACATACCAGACGTCTGCCAGCCCCTTTTTTTTATCCTCCAAGAACACAGTCCATCCACTAGCAGTGTTTGGTTTTTGAGAGCTAGATCTCGAATTGAGCGGGGAGAGACTGGTTCTTAAAAGATAGCTGACAATCTACTTTGACGCTCATGCGAGTTGATGGCCTTCTTTTGAGTACTCAAAACATAAGCTTACACTTGCAAATTTCAAATTGAACACAGTCATCCCAATTCCACTTCTTGCTCTATCCGTAGGTCGCAAATGGTCTGGCTGGAGACATCCAATGGGAACATAGCCATTTTCAGTGCTTAATCGCATGAAACTCATCTTTCCAAATTCTTGCCTTGAAAACTATTGTTCAAAGAAAGAAAACAGGAGTCCACAAACAAGAGGAGTTCGTTCGTGAGCTCGTCAAACCCTTGAGGTCGCAGAGTCCAACCAGACATCAAAGCCGGCCATGGAAGTTTTTGGTATCTCGACGTATTCGGATGGGGTGGACTCCAAAGACATTGCACTGGAATGTGGAATCTTTTGGAGCGTGGTTCATGGCGCCGATGGAAATTCCCTTTGGACCGCGTCAAAATCAGAGTCGAGGAATGAGTAGGACATCGACTTCCAGTCGCGAGACCAGCGACATTCCACATGTCCGCGGGCTTCGAGTGAATCGGGGATATGCAACCCAATGGGCGCAGCTTTTAAACATGGTTTTGTTTTTCATGAACTTGGAGAGACCAGTGCTATGCAGGCGATCTTTTGTTCAACGAGAACATGCGGCGTCATCTAAGGCTATTTTGGACTTCGAAAGAAGAACATGGTTCTAGTATTCCTGTACTTTTAGTCCCTCCGATGCGAGCCGGACAAAAGTAAACAACAAAAGCCATGTAGAGAGCCGATCAACGTTTATACTCCC
The DNA here is from genome assembly GCA_010405375.1 of Lophiostoma macrostomum CBS 122681. Lineage (NCBI taxonomy): Eukaryota > Fungi > Ascomycota > Dothideomycetes > Pleosporales > Lophiostomataceae > Lophiostoma > Lophiostoma macrostomum. The sequence continues at coordinate 59,724 of MU004464.1, forward strand.
AAACCCCCACAATCCTTGATCCAAAAACCAGAAAACCACACATGGGGTGAAATTTGCAGCAATTTGCAATGGTTTCCAATCTCCACTCATGTCTTCTCGTTCTCCGCGTTTTGAGACTCATGCACCGTGTGTGACTATGGTTCTCAGAGTACTCCACACAACATGATAACCCCAGGATCATTTTTTAGAGAGCCAAACTCAAGACAAGTAAATGTGCAGCAGCAGCAGAAGCACCAAGAGAACCCGGATATATATACTCGCATCCAAAGCACGACTAGCAAAACAGCAAAGAGCAACAGACACATACAGGACAGCCAAGTTCATTTCTAGTCATGTAATAAAAGTCCACGAATCTCATAATCCAGGTATAATTGTTCTTAGGGTTTGGACAGGCACATCACACGCTCTGATTTTGATTTTAGATGACCGCATATCGGAAGCTTTTGTAAAGAGGAGAAGAAAAGAGCGATGAGACCACGGCTATATATAGAGAAGATCATGGAGGCGGTCTGCTAGCTCGGAGATTCTTGTAAGCATACGTGCAAAAAGAGCCTTTTGTTGTGTAAACAGAGTCCTTCCTTAGATTTTGGACACAACCTCTAGCAGATGCAGACCGCGAATTCAATTTCTTAGTGGAACGCACTTCGAATATCCATGCGCATCAACGCAACCTTTTCTTTTAGATAGGAGTAGTCAATCAGCAAGCAAATAGAGGGTTTGACGAACACGTGTGATGACAATAGTAATATAGAATTCATTCTCATCTACTCATTCCACACTCATTATTGTAATCATAGCTCATCTCTTTTCCTTTGACCGCTCGGTTGTGGTTTTTCTTGCTGTGCCTGTTGTTGCGCCTGTTCAGTCTGAGCCTGCTCATGCTTCGCACTCTCCACATTCTCATCCCAAATCCTCTTCTTCGGATTCCTTGGCCGGTCGCGTTCCTGCAACACCGTGCCGTCGCCCCTCACGACCGGCTCATTCGACTCTTCATTCTGCTGTTGCTGCCTGAATTGCGGGTGGTCTGGCACTTGCTCCTGATTTTGCTCGGCCATTTGTCCAACTTGTTGGGAGAGGCTCCCTGGTCGACTGGGATCTGGGTTGTAACCTTTTCCTCCGCCTCCGACACGTACGTAAGGAGCTTGCCCGTCGGGTGAGATAGGGCGCTTTGGGATACCTCCTGTGGCGCTGGGTTTAACGATCAAGCTTGTACTAGATCTCTGCTGAGTAGCGACGCTTGATCTAGAACCCGCAGCGCTGACAGATGGAACGACGGCGAACAAGACTCTGAAGATGAGCTTGAGAGGCCACCAAATAAACCACGTTATTGGACCGTAGAGCCAGCGACGGAAGATGAGCCAGATAACGGTAGTTATAAGGATGTAGAGTGTGGTTTCAAGGTACCAAGTGTCGGACTTCTGGCTCTTGAGAAGTGTTGAAACGAGGTTTCTGCTGTTGGCTAGGAGGGTGTTTAGGTCTGTGTACTTTTCGCCGAGGTCGGCAAGGGCGGCGTTGGATTGTTCGAGGGTCTCTTGCGCAAATCTAGAGCGTGAGAGCTCACTTTGCATCAACTGTTGGGTTCTTCGGAGAGCGGCAGTCACATCCAATGACGCGCTGGTAATGACTTCGTTTTCGGTGAGCTGCGAGTTGCCCTGTCTGCGGCGATGTGTGGAAGTGGGCGTCGAGGATCCGGATTGTATGTTCGAGAAGAGAAGTTCGCGTTCTTTGAGCTTCGCGCGATCGGCGTTGCGTTTGGCGGTAATTTGGGCTCTCCGGTACTGTGCTCGGGACCTAAGAATGAAACGTTAGCACTTGGTATGCATGCTTGCAAAGCGAGCTCAAGGAAGAGCTTACGACTTCAGGTCCTCAGTCAGCCGCGCGAGGAGAACGGCCAGTCTGGATCTCTCGCTTTCCCTGGCACTATCTCTTCGCCGAGCAGTTGATCCAGTGACCTGAACGACGTCCTCGACTTCTTGCCTGAGGAGCTCAAGCTCGTCTTCCAGCTGCTTCAAGTTCTCATGGATCTCAGCACTCAGTTCCAATCGTGCGTCCCCTTCCTCAGTATCTAACGGCGTTGAGCCGGGCTGGAAGTCTAATTTCGACAACCGCTGGACAAGCTGAAGGGCAGATTTGTTCGACTCGGAAAGGGCGTTTAGGCGGTTCGTGAGGGTTTGCGTGGTGGAAGGGAGTGGGGGCATTGTGAGAGTGGCATGCGGCCAGTTGTCCGAGAAGCTATGACGACCTCGGGAAGTAAGGCACGAAGCGGCTAATAGAAATTCCGCGCGCCGATGCACGGACCGTTTGCGGGAAAGAAAGAAGCGGGAGTCTCAATGCGACATTCGTGGAATAGGAATCGGTGAATGGGTCGAGCGCGTGTAAGTCACATAGCCAGAGCCCGCCTCATTGCTAACGCGCAACAGACACGTCTGCACCGCCCGCTTTGCCTCCCCTCCCATCATCACGAACGTCTGGCTGCGCTCCCCCCAAGGGGACCTCCGCGAACATGCTTACCCGATTCCTCACCGAAGTGCGGGTCAAGTTCAATCCCTTCTCCCCACGGTCCAAATCAGCGCGACTGTTTCTGACCCTTATACCACCCAATGCGCGCGCAACCGGCATGAAGATCGAGGCAAAGATGCTGCCGAGAACGAGCAAGGAGCCGGCATCACTTGACGTGAAATTCAGTACGTACATCTGGCCCGGATCAGGCTTTGACAGGACCCGCCTCTGACCCGAGGCATAGGGGATGGCAAAGAACTCAGCCTAGACATTGATAAAATGCGGATAACCGAAGTAATGGAGCAGGTCGACCGCCATTCGCGGATGCTAGCTAGGAAAGAGGAATTATCAGGCAATTGAGGGGGCCGCTCAACCATAGGCTTGTATGACTAGTAGACATTGTGGTCAAGAGATGCATCGGATGGAGTCACGGCAAATACTGGAGTTTGACGTCTCGCCAACTGCTTCTGAGTTCCAAAGAGGGGCACTGTATTCGCCTAGCCGGTGACTATCCGCTATGCGGCAGTGAACTATGCAATATTCTGATGCTGTTCGCAGCTCAACAGCCACCTATAACCAAAGCTAGCCTCAATTCTTTTTCTTATCCTCCCAGTTGCTGCCTACGCTTGCCATCAATGACCGGTACGACGGAGACGGGTCTAGCTAGAAGGAGCGCCCGAGATGAAGAACCACTTGTCGATGCTTGGATCGATGGGAGCTGGTGCGTGGTTCTCGCCCTGGGGGATGTTGAGCTTGCTGGGGTCTGTGCGATCCGACGAGTGGGAAACGTAGATGTTAGCCCTGCAGGCAAGTTACTTGGAGCCAACCTGAGAATAGAATCATGTGGTGCTTACAATGAGATGTCACCCCTGGGCGTCTTGCCAGTGACGAGCTTCTCCCACGCTTCGGCGCACTCACGGACAATGTCAGTGGCGTATCTATGTTCGATTAGACTGAGCTTGCTGGAACTTTGGCACTGGACTTACTTCTTGTTCTTGCACTCGCCGGAGAACGCAAACTGGTTCTCGGGCTTGCCGTCGGGAATCTTGTAAATGCGGAACCACTCATTGGTGGCCCTCAGCAGACCAGGCAGGTGGCGTTCGACGTCCTCGATGTCGTTGAGCTTAGGAGCCAATGGGTCCTGTACGTTGATGACAATGATCTTCCAGTCTGTCTCGCCCTCGTCAAGGAGAGCCATGACGCCGAGAACCTTGACCTGAATGACCTCGCCCGGCTTGGCGACAAGCTCGCCAATCTCGCAGACGTCCAGCGGGTCATTGTCACCATTAGCCTTGGTCTCAGGATGCGTGACGTTTGGGTCTTCCCAGGTCTGCAGAAGCAATGAGCACCGTGCCCGATATCGGGAATAAGTGGGGAAGTACCTGAGGGAAGGCACCGTAGTTCCAGAGGTAGCCCTTGTGCGGGAAGCAGTTCCTCACATAGCGAAGCTTGCCCTTCTTGATGTCCTGCTTGATGGGGTTCAGAGTCTCCTCCTTGCTGATCTGCACGAGGCCGTCAGCACATTCGCGGGCGGGGTATAGCAGGGCACCGGGCAGGACGAACCTCCATCTTCGCATTGGTCCAGCGGGGCACCTCCACGATCATGTTGAAGACCGTCTGCTGCTCGTTGGCATACAGGGGAATGTCGTGGAACGGCGAGACGGGCACGCCATCCTTCTCGATGAAGATGCGGTGCTCGAGCGTGTTCGCGGCGCCAATCTTGCGGACGGTGTACTGGCTCGGAGCCTTGGAGTGGTAGCCCTTCTCGGAGACGGGGAGCGATGCCATTGTTGCGCTGGGGGATGTAGAGTGTAGGTGGCCTGCTAGCTGCCGGGTGCGGGAGTGAATTTTGTCAATGGCGGGATTGGTGGGGCAGGCAGGTGCGGGCGGCGACGAGGGGCGGCGATGATTAGCCAGCGTGAGGAACGTCACCGACGACTGTCTGCATGGGACGACGGTTGGGCTGAGGCTGCACGGCGAGAGAGGATTGCAACTTCTGGGCGCATGGAGCCATGTCGGGCGCGGCCGGCAGAGCATGTAAAGATAGTGAATGACGATAGTAGCCCTATCACCGGCTCAGCAATGACCGAGGGTCTCTTCGTCTGCGGAGTCTCGCCAAAACCGAGGATGCAGAAATGTTCAACGGAAAGCTCGGGGCATCGGGAGGTTGTCAGGGTTGTGCACGGATCACTTGCAATTGAGAGACTTCAATACAATCTGTTTGGACGCCAGAACCCTCTGGCAACGACATCGTCAGTCTGCTGGGCATCTTGCAGCCTGCCTCGCAGCCCATATGTGGGCAGTGACGCTTCCATCGAGGCCGTCGTTTCAAGTTCCGCTGATGCGTCTTCACCTTGCAACGCTCTCCAGTCCTCCTCCCAGTCTAACCAGTCTTGCCTCTCGGAGTATTTCCCCAACAAGTCAGCTTCCTGATTCTCATGATAGTCCTCTACCTGCTCCTGCTCAGGGAGCTGCAGTCTCCGAGCTTGCTCTTCATATATATTAGCGCCGGCGTAGGTTTGCACTATAGGCTGGAATGTCTCAACTCCGGAGAAGCGAACAGTAGGTAGACTCCGTATCATCCCAGGTTGTCTAGTATCTGCTACACTCCTTCTGTGGTATCGGGCCGTTGATGACGGCACTGAGATCTGGTTCGGTCTACCAGCGGCGATGTTTTGGTGTTGTTCATCGTTGAACGCAGAGTTGTCATCTTGTAGCAGATACCTCAAGCCTGACAACATCTGCGGCCCAGAAACATCCTCCTTACCATGCTCAAGCTCTTCTCCGTCCACATCAACATCGGGAGACATGGACTGGGAAGCGTCGTCCGCTTGTGTCACGTTCTCTGTTGACGGGACGTTATCGATAGGATCAACTGGACGACACCCGTGGGTAGGGCCCGGTCGCCGATGGAGATGTGGAGCAGCCGGCGTCGACGAGGGCACCGCGCCCGCAGTGGTCGGTCGTGGATGACTAGTCTGGCGTCCATCGAGGCTGAGTGGGCGCGGAGAACAGGTTTGTTGAGGGAATGAGTGTGACCGGGGGATTCGATGATTTGCTGGTGTCAGAGAAGATACGTTAAATCGCTCCCCACTCTCTGTAGAAAGTATGGGCACGGAGCGAGGGGCAGATTGTGAGTGCAACACATCCCCACCATCAGTGTTCAGTTTCTCCGGCCGGCTTTGTATCGAGTCCAGCTGACCTTCGTTTGCAGCTAACCCTCCTCGAGTGCGTACCGGCGTGGCACTAGGCGCTCGAATCGACTCAGACCAGGAGATGTAGCTTCCACTCTCATGGCGCGGCCCTTTCGCTCCGAACCCCAAGTATGCCGTCTCGTCGGGTAATTCGATGGTAGGTATAGCGTTATCAATCAACAACGATCGCTCCCGGCCATGGTCGGGGTTGCGCGCAGGATTCCTTGAATGTGTGCCATCCTTCGCTTGGATATTCACGTCTTTTCCTGGTAGTGTGGGTCGTACAGAGGTAAAGTATGCAGATATCTCCTCTTGTTTGGTATGTGCTTGGTCTGTCTTGCGTTTCTTGTTGGACAACCCTGTCTGGTGCGGGACTTCCGGTTGGCTTTTATGCTTCTGCAGAAACTTCATCTCAGAAAAGACCAAGTCGGGGACTATAAAAGACTCAGTTAATGGGCTGATAATGCGGGGCCGCTGCAAAAGAGAGCTTACGGCCACGGCCCTTGACTGGCGACGACGCCTTGCCCAGGTTGAACAGCCCCAACTTCTCCCGCGGCTTCAACTGCACGACTTGTCAATCACACTCTCGTCATCCCATGTATGACGAGCATCGTACGGTCAATCGATCCCTAGGGATATTCTTGGCACGAAAGCTCTGGACCAGGCCAACTCCGGGGTGGTCAGTCTTCTTGCGTTTCGATTTGCGCCTGTTCTTCTTTGATTCGTTCTTGACACGCCGATTTGCCCGCGTTCCCCGCTCTTTGGCATCCTTCAAAGCAGGTTCGTAGCGCTCTGGCCGTGTCTTGCGTCGAGGTCGACGGGCATAGGACTGGCTCGATGCGCTGCTCTCCGACGACGGATCTGCAGGTGAAGACGCATTGCTGCAGCCGCTGTCTTCTGCATAGTCATCAACAAGGGCCGCACGCGTGGCCGGGGGTACCTCCTTGCGCGTAGTACGAGTGTCGAGGAGCGAGCTGTCTGATGTACTACGCTTCCGTTTGGCCGCTCCTCGCGATGGTCTCTCAGGTTGCTTGGGATGAAGAAATCGGGCGATACCTAGCTGTTCGGCAAGATTCGGGGATGGAATCTGTTCTGGTAGGACTGTCTCATCAATCCATTTGCGAATATCCATGTGAAGCTAGGCTGCGAGGAGGGCGGCTGACCGAGCGAGCCGTTCCGTCGATGGGATCTGTGGGATCTGGAGAGCTAGACGCCTTGACCACGTCTTGAACGGTCAATTGTGGTAGCACAGCATTGTCAGGCAGCGAAAGCCGGCTAGGAGTTGGAAGAAGGCGTCCAGAACCTGGCTGAAGATTGGCTGTGTAACGAGCGGGGCAGAGGCAGAGGGTATATGACAGCGATTAAAGGTGGGCGATGTGACAGAGAAGGGAGCAGATGAAGGCATTGGGCGATCATAGTGGGAAGCCTCGATGACCGTGGGAGTTGTATTCGTTCAGTGCTGCCGGAAGGCGCGATGGAGAGCACTCCTGCCATGTGACGTAGCCGCCCTCGAAAACCTCAGACCAGAAACCGACGCACTCTACATGTGTGCCCGCGTGCAGGCGTACGTCCACACATGCACCGCATCGAGGTTTTGTGCTGGCTCGATGGCGGTGAACTTTCTGTCACTGGTGAGTTGAGGCTTGCATGCCGGCGGCTGATTGGCTGAACCACCGTTTCTCACGATGTCTAGGGCATTGATATGGGCGCCGCTGCTTTTCACATCTGCTACAGGGGAAGCTCAGTGCTGCTGCTGTTGCCGGTTTTGCCTTCGCCCTCGGCGTGTCCATGATGCGACGATGAAGGCCTCGAGAACCCTCGACGACGTCGTCCGACTAAGATCGCGAATACGAAGGAGCTGGTTTTTATTGAGGAATACTAGGCACCTTCGTCGAACGTCGTTATATGCTCTATGGGCACTTCTGTGAAGTATAACGAAGCCCAATAAAGCCTGTTAGAGGGAGGCTGAATAGGTGTTGGGTATTCCTCAATAGAAACCAGCTCCTTCGTACGTGCCATGGAGGGACCAGGATTTCAAGGACGTGTTAGTTTTGGAACGCACGGCTACGCCTGGGCTCCGCGCATGTTAGAGAGCATTAGAAAGAGCTGCGCAGAGGTCACTGCAGCCTCTTAGCCACTTTGTAAAACTCCATGTCCGGAAGAACAGTCACCCTGGGCGGAGCCATCCTGGTCGGGCGCGCGGGCCAGGTGCCAGGGTCGCTCTGCCGGGTCAACGCCCGTCCTCCAACGTCTCCACACTGCGCACTGCGATAGTCGCTGTTGATAAGCTTCTTTGAACCATACTCCTCCCTCCAATGCACGCCTGCTGTTACCCCCATTTCACCGCGGCTGCCTGTTTGCTTTTGGCAGCTCCTGGCGTTCGCTCGCAAGCCACGCGCACGGCGACTGGCTCTTGTCCACATCAGAAAATTTGGAATTGCCCAATGAGCCCGTTCGGTGGATAAGGCACGGAAAGACAAGGTCACGCCCTGCTGCCGCTGACCTGTCATCGCGCGTGATAGGCCTAGGCTGAGGACGCGTGCAGGAGCTCGCATTAAATTTTCGACACGGGACAGTGCTAACGACGCTCAGCGTACCAATATGTGAGAGAGCGTCCATGGCACATTTGCCCATCACCAGGCCGGGGCCCAGCGCGGTAAATATACAAAAGGCCTCGCGCGGTGCGTCGCCGATTGCCGCACGACGATTTGAACACCCACACAGCCTGCGGAACCCTGTTCGTTTGTCCTGATTGCCCGCCCGCCATATAGCCAGCCATTGCGTGAGTGCTCGATCGTACTAGCGCGCTCTTTCCTTTGGCCGGAGGGGTATTTCCTGCTCGCATCCTCCTACTTCTTGCCCCGCCAACTTCAACCTCCCAACGCTCCGTCATCCCCCCCCCAGGTTCACGTTGCTGCCTCCGTTCGCTTCTTGCGTACCCCACCTCGACGACAGATACCCATTGCGCAGCCTACTAGCCTTTGCGGTGCCCTAAAAGACCAAATGTTCGTTCCGCCATGTTGCTCCTGTTGCTTATCATCCGAAGCCGCCATGGTTTCACTGCCCGCTTCCCGTTTTTGAATGACCGCCTGTATTGAGCAGCTCTGTATCTTTCGTATAAAGGTCATGTCTCGAGTCATTTGTGTCGCGCCTTCTCTTGTACCGAGTGCGTGAATTGAGACGGTGTAGCGCTACTAGAACCAGCATCATGTCGAAGCTGTTCATCGGGTAAGTCTGAGATCGCTCGTACCTGCTTTCCACCGAGCTAACCACGTTTCCAGAGGTCTTGCCTGGCACACTGATGATGCCACGCTGCGCCAGAAGTTCGAGGAATTCGGCACGGTCGAAGAAGCCGTGAGTGCTTTGACTTGCTTGGATCTCCCCTCCTGACGCCTGACGTACTCATACACTGCTAGGTTGTCGTGAAGGACCGAGACACTGGACGTAGCCGTGGCTTTGGCTTTGTCCGCTTCGCTCAGGATACCGAAGCTGATGCTGCCATGGAGAACATGAACAACGTCGAGTAAGTCGTTCTGTACCACCCGACCAAACGCCACTAACAAGTGTCTAGGTTCGATGGACGCATGATCCGCGTCGACAAGGCATCAGATCGCTCCGGTGGTGGCGGCGGCGGCGGTGGCTTTGGTGGTGGCCGTGGTGGTGGTGGAGGAGGCTACTATCGAGGCGGCGGCGGAGGAGGCTATTCTGGTGGAGGTAAGCATTATATCGCTCTTGCTGACCGCACTTGGATTGATTGCTAACATCAATCTTGCAGGTGGCGGATATCAAGGTGGTCAAGGACAAGGCCGCGGCGGTGAGCTTTAGACGACTTTCCCGGATACATCAAAGTGATCTAATTCAAGATATAGGCTACGGTGGTGGTGGCGGCGGCGCCAGCTGGGGACCTTCTCAGGGTGGATACCCACCACGAGGCGGTTATGGTCAAGGTGGCGGCGGTGGCTACGGCAGTCAGGACCAACAAGGCCAGGGTGGAGGCCAACAGTGGTAGACCAAAGCTACCCACGTGTCAATCCACCACAGATCCAGACGGTCTAAGTGGTAACCCCAGAGAAACGAAAACACGATCACCAAAAAAGTAATGGCGATTTCGAGATTGGACTTCACTAGACACCGTCTTCCTTTTAATAAGGCCGTCGCTGGCGACTCGATGAGCTTCTGCGATTCTTCAGTGTCTGAGGGCAGGGATGGGTTGAAGATTGTGATTTGGGCCGGTACTTTGATCAGACGAGATGATTGATACCCATCTTCGAATCAGAGCATGCTTCTGTCTGACTTTGCAACATGTCATCTACAGTTTCTTTACAATGCTAATTTCTTCTGCCATCTCCCTTGTAATCGCTGGTTTGAACTCATCGCGCACCGTGCGCTCAGCATGATCCTGGACGACATTGGATCATCACACATCATCCAGCATAGAAGCTAGGGGTGCGATACGATTTCACGCTGGGCGAGTTGAGTTGGCTATGGACCGTATCAGCCAAAGACCCCAAAACCCCAGGATTTATAGTTCAGGCATGAATTTTTCTCCTGGGCACGACAGGAGTGTTGGCCAGGATCCTCAGAACAGCTTACCCGCCTCACACGCTAGTACTACGTACTAGCGTTCCCGCGCTTAACACTACAACTAAGCTCTATATAACTTTTACCTAGTAATCTCTATATATCTATTTTTAATATAATTTTAATAGTAAAGGCTTATTATAAATAAAAGTAATTAATTTAGCTTATTTTAAAGTAATATACTTATATAGCAAGTTAGATAAATAAGTAAGTTAGATACTCTACTAAGACCCTACCAAAATATACTATTACCTAGAGTATAATATAATATCTTAATAATATAATAAACTATCTATATTAAAAGAAGCTTATATATAGCTTATACTTAGTACTATCTAATAAAATATAATATTTTCTTAATAGTATACTATAGCTATCTATAATATCTCTTATACTATACTAAATAATTATTATACTAGAAAGACCTTTTAATATAACTATATACCTAACTTAATAAAGCTTATTATAAAAGAAAAGTAGATAATTATATAGTATATACTTAACCTAGATATATAAGAATTTCTACTTTAGCTTACTACTATAAAA
>MU004465.1:0-70504 GCA_010405375.1 Lophiostoma macrostomum CBS 122681
GAATTAGCTATATCTTTAATAGTAGTAAGCTAGAGTAGAAATCCTCTTATATCTAGGTCTAGTATATACTAAATAATTATCTTCTCTTTTATCTTAAGAAGCTTTATTAAGTTAGGTATATAATTATATTAAAAGGTTATTCTAGTATATTATTATTAAAGTATTCTTTTAGAAATATTAAAGATATAAGTAGCACACAGTATACTTAGTAATATATCTTACTAAATTACCTAAAAAGTAAGCTATATCTAAGCTTCTTTTTAAGTAGGTTATACTTTATTTTATTAAGGTATAATTATATATAGAGGTAGTTAGTAAGAGCTTGGTAGAGCCTAGCTACTTACCTATACTAGCTACTTACCTATAAAGTATATTATAAGTATATATATCTAAATTTACCCTTTTTATTACTATAATTTAATTACTTTTAGATATAATTAGAATAGTATCTTTTATTTTATTTTACTTTATAAACTAATACTCTAATAAATCTTATTAGAAAATTATACTCTATATTAGTTCTTTAGATCTAGATATTTTTTAAGTATTATACTAGTATATACTTTATAATTATTAGTAATCTTTTTAGATATTTATCTTTTTATATAGGTAATATACTTATAATAATCTATAGATTCTATTACTTTATATAGTATTTTACCTATAGTATTAATATTTAATTTTTTAGTAACTTAGTTCTATATTAGAATATATATATTTTATTCTAAATTTTAAATATAGTTTTCTATTTTTTTTAAGCTCTTTAGAAGATATTAAAAAAGAATAGCTATAATTTTTTAGGCTAGAAATATTATAATAAGTTTTATTAAAGGCTATATTATTATACTTTAGAATATTCTATTCTATAGTATTACTAATACTATTAAACTAGAAAAAATTACTCTAATTATAGAATAACTTATATATATTATTAAAGTTATATATACTCTTAATTTAAGCCTTTTTAAAAGTACTAGTAATTATACTATAGCTTTTTATATTAAATTATTTAGAATTATAGATATATATAAGGTAGTATTATAGTAGGTAGATATAAAAAGTAGAGTATTTTATTGTTGTGCGGGGCCGATTTTGGTGTCCGGATAATATTGGCCACCGCGTGATGCGCAATGAATTTTGGCTCGCACGTGGCTCGGTACCTTCTTATCGTCCGCCGTACTCCAGCATCAGCCCTGTCGAGCCCAGCCACCAACGAAGCTTATCTGTACAGACAATGCTTGTGTACGCGACTATCTCTACAATTAGTTTAGTACCACTGTCACTTCGAGCAGAGGCGTTCACCTCTCCAGTTGTTTTCGCCTGTTGCCTATATCACAGCCTCTTCCAAGGCTGCAAGATTCGAACGCTTACGCACACTCGTGGAAAATCCTCGTCTTAATCCAGCTTCTCTTGCGGTCTGGAGGAGCGAAGTATTGCTTTCCGTGCCAAGTGCTGTTGGGGGTGAAAATGGAGGTCAGACCCCGCAGCTGAAAAGTGTGTCAGCAGCGAGCATGCAGGTGCAGCCGCATTCAAGTTTCTTTCAACAGACACCTCGCTCCCCAATCAATTGCTACACATCTACGTAGTAATCAAATAATGCCACCGCTTAGTTAGCCTGACATTTTCGTGGAATACGATGACTATCGTACAGCTTGTGTGCTTGTTGCACGAATAGCGATGAGCCCTGGATCTATCACAGTTGCCAATGGTTAGTCATGCCTTGCAAAGCAACATCTGCAAGCCATCAACAGGCTTTGGAAGACATCTGATTCGTTGAGCTCGACCGTAGATTGGAAATCATGTAACAACATATGCGAAGCGAGCAGGGACATTTCTTGCCTGATCAGTCTCCAGCCTGAAATCGTACTTCTAGCATGCAACAATGAGCAATATAAAGCGAACTCAGCTAGACATATAAGGGGAATGTAAAGACAGAGGAAATTCATACTCATGTATAATTGATACACTGAGAAGCTCTCCACTCCTACTCTTCTAGCCCCCTTCGCCCGACTTGACTGGGCCTGTCTTAGAAATTCTCACTTCAGAATGCCAAACACTCTGATCACTGGCGCAAATTCCTTCCTAGCAGCTCATATCATCGGCGAGCTCATCTCCGCCGGTCACACTATTACTGGCAGCGTTCGTCGTCCTTCCGCTGGAGACGCAATCCTCGAAGAGCATCCCGAATGGAAAGACAAGCTTGATTTTGCGATTGTGGAAGACTACTCGGAAGATGGTGCCTTGGACGATGTATTCAAGAAGCAACAGTTCGACCATGTAATTCACACTGCTGCTCCGATGCCCGGAAGGCCAGGGCTTGACGACTACGACAAAGACTTCCTACGACCATCTGTCCAGGGTAACCTGTCTCTCCTCAAGTCCGCAAAGTCATATGCTCGGTCTTTGAAGTCAATTGCAATCACCGGAAGTATTAATGCAATCACTACTGGCGCACCAGACGACAATGCAGCAAGGAAGTATACCAACGACTCCTGGAATGACATCACGCAAGAGTATGCGCGTGAGAGCAAGTCAGACTTCATCATGTATTGCTCGAGCAAAAAGGAAGCTGAGCTTGCTATTTGGGATTTCGTAAAGGCCGAGAAACCGCACTTCAATGTAAGACCAGTCTGAGTTATATTCTTTGACTGTAGGGTGTCCTAGCCTACATAGGAAAATAGTTTTGCTTTCCTCTACGATACTGCCCTGATGATGAACTGCTGCCCAATATTTTGAGGGCAGCTTCCTTCGTCGGACTTCTTGCTGACGATCTTCAAGGTCACTGTGTTCCTTCCAGCCCTCATCTTTGGTCCGCCGCTCCAGCCAATAAGCGACTTGAAGAATCTCAACTACTCAGTCAACGTCGTCTACAACTTCTTCAACGGTAGTTACGAGGAAGTACCCAACACGCACGCTGGCCTCTTCCCATCCTACATTGACGCGCGCGACCTTGCCACTGCTCATGTGCGTGCCCTGACGACTCCTGCGGCGGCCAACAAGCGCTTTCTGATCGGAGGTGCGCCACTCTCTTCATCCTTGATCGTGAAAACTTTGGAGGGACTGGTTGAGAAAGATGCACTCCCCGAACTGAAGGGGCGCTTGCCGAAAGACACTGGAAAGGACGACGATGTCACGCTTGCAAGGATTGGTGCAGAGGAGGGAAATGAAATCTTGGAAATGAAGTTCAGAAGCGCCGAGGAGACGTTTGGTGATCTCGCCAAGAAAGTCTTGGAGCTGGAAAAGAAGGAAGGGAAGTAATAAGACATGCTTCTCTCAAGAAGAAAACCGGACGTGGAACTCTGAGGAGTCTGTAGTCATGAACCATAGGGCTTTACTAGCCTTCAATATTTTATAGGATGCCCCTCATACCGTTTTACGATACCAGCGCGCGCGCTTCTGATATCGCTTTATCGATACACTATCCTTGTATACCACTTGGCTATCGAGTGCTCTATTATGTGAGCAGTGTGACACGACCCTAATTTCTGTTTGCTTGGTGTAGCCAGGTTGCCGACTGACAGCTGTCAGTCAAGATCTTACGTCTGACCGTCGCTGCCACTATCATTGGTCAACAACTCTTTTCATTTCTGCAATCTTAGCTCTTTGGGCGCGAAATGCCGCCCAGCCGCGTGAGCGCAACGTGGAAATTGCATAGGCAACACCAAACCCAGGCACCCACGATGTCTCGTCAACCTCACGATTCCAAGCCTGAATGCCTAATCGCCAGAGTTGCAAGCGCCGTTCTCAGGTCACACAGCGTTCTGGGGACTGCTGCCACAACAGCAAACGTTAGGACCCTGCATCGAGCACCATCGCGCCTCCAAGATTAGTCTCAGTCTAACAGAGGGGTATGTGTCGATCGCTCACCATCCCACCAGCGCATGCCGGCGATGGACCCTCTTTATGGAGATTCAAAGAGCACCTACGACTCACGTTTGTCCATTAGCAAGTGGGCCAATAAACAACCTTGGCGAACGAGCTTTAAACCCTGCATGACGGCATGCCCCTGAGCACAGACGCACTGTTCCTGCAGGAACAGCTCTCAAGATGTGAAATGATGAAAAACCCCCGTTCGTTTCCGTGGAGCCACCGCCAGCGCTCTCGCCTTCTGCATCAGATTAGCCTACCTCCACCATGTGTGTAATCGCGCTTTGCAGCCCTCCGGCGGTCTCAGGTGGCAGAGAAGCCGTTCGCGGGTCGTCCACGATACGAGATGCGGGAAATTATCGCCCGTGAGATGGACGTTAAGATGAGCCCAAGATGCCAACAAGAACGGTCTTGCTCCGCCTCTTGTAAGATTCCCGCCCCCCGCCCAGCGCGGCATTTGTCGCCTACCGACTGCTTCAAAGCCGCGCGCATTTCGCACGAAGTGTGATGGGGCTGTGACGCACTTGTACAGTCTGTGTGCCGTTCAGTTCACTGGCCTGTTCGCACCGTCAGGGGAAATTGGCCGCTAGCTGCATGCAGGCGACGCCTCAACCGAAGCAGCCAGCCGTCTCGTATTTCCCCAGACGGCTCATTTCCACACGAGGCTATCATGGCTCGATTTGAGAGGCCGTGCCAGCGGCCATGCCTCTTGCGTGAGGGCATCGCCAGGGTAATCTTCCAGGACCCCTATCTAACGGCTTCTGGTGCACGCTCGTCGGTCCCGCTGGCAGGCATGGCGAGATCCATCAAAACCGCTGCTCTCCCCCGAGCCCGTGGTGGCTTTCTTTCTTGTTTGCAAGGCTTCTGTACGCATCCCTCCAGCCTCCGCTGTCAAGTCCAACATATCCAGGCCCTTGTGCCACGTCGCTCGTTACCCTACCCTTAATACCTTAATAACCGCTTCACTCCTTCAGCGGGCATTCGCTTGCTATCTAATACCCCTTCCCCCGAGTCGCTGTTATTCTTAGTAAACAAACGTCAAGATGAAGACCTCAATCGTTGCCTCTGCGGCGCTCGTTGGATCCGTTGCTGCGTCTGCACATGCCGGTTTCCACTTTAAAAGGCACGACCATGATAATGTGTGCACGGTTTACACCACTGTTTATGTGTACCCGTCTGGTAAGTTCAGCGATGGCTTGGCCTAGCATCTCACTAGTAGAATGGGCTGGCTGACTCTACTGTCTCAGAAATTCCAGCACCAGTAGCCAACTCTACTGTCTACGTCATCCCGTCAGCTATCGAGCCATCTACCTCCCTTCCGGCTTACACTCCGGAGACGTCAACAGAGACATCTACAGAGGTCTACTATGCCCCGACGTCGACCGAGGAGGCCTACGTCCCAACATCGACTGCCGAAGTCTATGTTCCTACTTCAAGTGCTGAGGCCTATGTACCCAAGTCCTCGAGCAAGGTCGAAGTCTACGTCCCAGCATCGTCTAGCAAAGTCGAAATTTACTCTGCACCCGCCTACTCGGCGCCTGCCTACGGCGGTGGAGTTTCCGTCAGTGCCTACGAGGCCAAGCCTAGCCATTCCGCATCCTACGGATCCTCCTCCTCCTCCAGCTCATCCGGCTCAACAGGCTCCTACGCAGCAACCGGCCGAATCGTAACCAAGGGCGGCAAATGGGCCATCACCTACACGCCGTACACCTCCGAGGGCGAATGCAAGTCCGCCTCCGAAGTCCAAGGCGACATCGCCAAGATCGCCGAAATGGGCTTCACCACCATCCGCTCGTACAGCACCGACTGCGGCGTCTTCGAGAACGTAGTTCCGACCGCGTCCGAGCACGGGCTCAAGGTCATCTACGGCATTTTCCTCGAGGGCGGCGGTTCAGGCGGCAAGGGCCCCGGCTCCAGCTACGCCAACGACCAGCTGCAGGAGATCATCGACAACGCGCCCAAGGACTCCGTCGCGCTGCTGCTCGTCGGCAACGAGGCCATCTTCAACGGGTACACGACCGCCGAGGAGCTCGCGGTGTACATCGACGAGGTCAGGGAGAAGCTGCAGGGTGCTGGGTTCCCCAAGGAGATCGCCGTGTCTACCACCGAGCCCGTCGATATCTGGGAGTCGTATGGCGCGGCGCTGTGCGATCACATCGATCTGTTCGCTGCGCAGGTCCATCCCTTCTTCACTTCCAAGGTCTCTGCTTCGGAGGCTGGCTCGTTCGCCAAGGAGCAGCTTGAGCAGGCTGCTGCTGTGTGCCCGGAGGCTGCGGCCAAGGGCAAGTACATTACTGAGATTGGCTGGCCGTCGGCGGGCGAGGCTAACGGTAATGCGATCCCCGGTGTTAGCGAGCAGAAGGAGGCTATCGAGAGCATCTTGAAGGAAGTCGGTGAGGAGGCCTGCATCTTCAGCTTCCAGAACGACTTGTGGAAGGCTCCTGGCGCGTTTAGCGTCGAGCAGAGCTTCGGGTGCAGTGATGTGCTCCTCTCCTAAACCACCCTACCCTTGGGTACCTAGGATCGAGAAGGTGGATGTGGCTGGAGACGGGGGTTCGTCTGCTTATGACGAGAGGAGAGAATCGTAGTCGTCGGTGTTTTCTGTCCCGCCCGTCAACACTAGCCATGGCGCACTACGATATGTGTTCACGCTTGCGCATGCATTGTTTACTATTTATTCCGAGGCAGAGTAGCTGCTGCGACTCGATTTTATGGGGTAGTTTCTAGTGTTTAATTTCTTATATCTATGGCCGCATACTGTAGCATAGCAAGTCAATTGATCAATCAATCAATCAGTCGGCCAAGTCTGATGCCGGGTGACTACTTTTACATGTGATCACTGAAAAAGTACTTGTCCAGGTGGAAGTCGAAAATGCCCATCGATCTTCCTACCCCGATCACTCATATTAGCTTGTGTCTCATCGATCCCTATCACACCGGCCGCTCGAGCCATGCTGCAGCAAAGCATTCCATCTAGACAGGCAGTCGCCGTCAGTGTCAACCTCCTAAGACAGCAACTACATCCCGCCACCCTTCACATGCATCAGATACGCAAACGTCAAAGTATTCAACACGTTGTTGACTAAAACCTAAGCTACTCAGACTTAGACCCAGACCCAGTATCCAGACGGCGCGACCGCACGTCAGCGCACCTTCACTCTAACCACAGTCCCGCACGCAGTGAGAAGAAGACTCTACAACTCTCACAGCCCAGATATCCTAGGCTCGCACCATCCCATACCCTGCCAGTCAGCGCCTCAGAAGCCGAAGATACTCCACAGTAACCGAATGAAGCAAAACCCCAAATACCCAGCGGGCCTGATGATCCCGCTGTTGAACGCCAGTACAGTATGACAATCATAATCGAGACAAGCAAAGACGCCGCATATCCTACACCTATTGCCTTGACCCTGAACTCCCCTTTCACGCGCAATGTTGATGAGGTCCCTGGACAGAACCTCTAATGACCCCGCAAGAGATTGACGAAGATCGTGCACTTCTCTACATCGATCAGCTCTTTCGGATCTTTGCTGTCAGGCTTTCCCTTTCGGTCTCTCTCCGCAACGACCTCGAATTCGATGCGGTTGACGCCGGCAGCCAATTTAGCTTCGTACAGCGGCTCTCCTTTCTTCTTGCCTCCTTCATAAGTAGGAGTCGACCCGTTCATACTAGCTGAAGGTGGTGTGCGCAAGCTTTCAGAGTATGCTTTGCCGTTCAGCTGATAGAATATCCGATAACCCCGGCTACTGAAGGCTACTGGAATGTGAGGCACAATTTGGAGTGATGAATGTGATGGTGGCAAATTTATGGTAGCGCTTTGTGTTGTCTTTTGCTTGTGGGCGGGTATCGTTATGGAAAAGGGTTTTGCGCCGTTGAGTGTCGGGGCTGAGGTCAGTACAATCTTCGGAATGAGAGCCTCGCTTATGTCTGGCGATGAAGTCAGCAGTGCAAGAATCAATGGATTCCAAGTGTACTCACTTCTCAAAGGAATCTGCCTTATGTGATCATAGTGTGGGGTTGACGTAGGTACATGATAGTTGGGTGTAGAGTGCGGCGGATACGACCCAGTCTGAAGACTGATTGTCCCATTAGGAAGAGGACTGCCGCTTGCAGGGCGTGATGTGGTGGGTGGAGGAGGCATAACTGGGTGCGGAGTCTGAGCCGGCATGCTGAGACGCTGACTCTGACCATCAGACGTGGTGCTCGCAGGTCTGATAGAGTTCAAAGCAGGTGATTGCACATCATGTTTGATACCGTTTGTGGCGGGAGGCGAGCCTGCGGTCTTGGAAGTCATAGGGACCAACGGTGCTATTGAGGCACTACCTCCCCGGGGTCCAGAAAACGGATTTGGCGTCGAAGGTTTACCTGCTGACGGAGGCTGCGAAGACCGAGTGCCGTTCATGCTTTCTTGCACATGCCGTTGCTGCCGCAGAAGCGCCTCATTGTCTACTATGAAGCCTGGTGTGGCGGAACTGCGTGCAGCTGGAGTGTTGGGATCCGAGCCGGGGCTCTGCCGTAGTTTGATCTTCAGTTGCTGTTTGGGTGCAGCAGACATATTGAGTTTCAGTTTCGGCTGCGGTGGTTCCTCCACTTGAGCTTTTGCCTCGGAGAGCCGTTGCTTGAACAAGTCCTCCAATTCACCAGCGAGGTTGTACAAGTCGCTGCCGTCTTCGTTGTAGTCGCGTGCATTTGCCCATATCAGGCTCATCTCATCTTCGAAGGCTTGCCAACTCTTCAGAGTCGTCATCCCAGTAGGTGGTTCGCGGCCAACAACGCCGCGGACCTTCTTCTGCACTGCAGATAGCGACATGGGATGCTTGATGAGCTGGTAATAGTCCTTGAGAGAACGGCTGGGGAGATTGACGAATGGTTGGAAGATCTGCAGGTCACTCCTGGGTGAGAGTTAGCCAAGACTCCCCATCGGTCATAATGGGTGATCTAAGATACGTACTCTGGGTCCACGTAGTCTATCATGGCCTTGACAAGCTGTTCCTGCGCTTGCTGGAAATTCTTGCCTTCGAACTCAGGACCATGGGTATCAGCTTCCGGAGCAACCGACGCGGTATGCCTCAGCTTGGACGGGGCGGGCGTGGCTGCCTGAGCACCAGCCGCTGCCGCTGCTCTTCGAGGTCGCTCGGCAGTGTCTGGCGTGGCCACTGCAGGTTTCGGCGTCGAGACAGCGGGTCGTGGCGTGGGCTTGCTCGGGGTGCCGTCCTCTTCCCCTGGTATAGGCGTGGGCAGTGCCGAATACCCTTTGATTCTGTAGGCCGGGTTGTGCTTGACCATCCAGTTGGACGCCGTCTTCCGCAGGCGCTCTGCGTCCTCGTAGACCAGAGACTTCTTGTCGTTGAAGACCTTGGCGTTGTTCACGAGCCGCTTGCAGTCGCTCTCCACCTGCGCGAGCGAGGGATACGCGCCGCGCTTGAGCTTGTCCTCCATCGTGTCAATGGCAATGGGCAGTTTGATGACATCGTAGTACTCGGGCAGCTGCTTCTATGCTATAGTCAGCGTGGTCGGCGCGCGGGGGCTTGGGCGGAGGAGCTCACCTTGTCCGGGAGGGTGAGGAAGTGCGTCGCAATCGGGCGGCCGCTGTATCGAGTCAGTATAACGCCTGAGGATGCTGTCTGGAGGTATCGCGGATTGGGTGCGCGGGGCACTCACGTCTTATCCTTTGCGCCCCTCAGACTCTCCAAGAACAGCAGGCCCTTGGTCGTCGTCGTTTCGGCCGTCTCGGTCGCGGCGTCTGCGTCGGCCTATAGGGCAGCCCATGGTGTTAGCAGATGCTGTCGTGTCTGTGGCTCGCGGGCTGCATGCCCACTGCGGGCGACGCAGGAGGCTCATCGGCGGCGCGCTCGCGGTGCTGCTGGCCGCTGGCTGCTGCTGCTGCTGGTGCGGCCGGCGGACATGGAGGGGCGGCGGGACGTGGTGTTGAGCTTGCTCGTCGACCGACCCCAGGTGTCGCGCTCCACGTCCAGGAGCCATCCCCCCATCCCGCGTCGCTCCACCGACAACTCCCCTTCGTCACCGGCGCAGCGCCGACAATGCTCGCGCACGCACATGGGGCTGCACTTACCGGTACTTTCTGGCGCTTCGACGGCCGAGCGTCGTTTTCAGACGCCGCAGCGCCCGCGGCTTTACGCTTCGCTGCGCTCTCCATTGCGCTCAAAATGCAGTCGCGACAGGTTTGCCGGCGACCAACAGTGCTTCTCAGATGCGACGACCGGTGGGTGGCGGGTGCAGCGATATGCAAAGGTCTGCTCAACCTCCAAGTGTGAGCGCGTCCAGCAAGGGTTCGTTGGTTGGCGCACCCTGTCCGTGCGCCAACCCCAATCACGTGTGACAGAACTACACCTCACCCAGATGGACACAATGGCTTCCGCACTTGAATGCCCAACACCCCATCTTCACCGCACATAATCCTCGTGATGGTTCCAGACTCGCTTAACTCACTTGCAACTCGTTCACATTCACTTGTATAAGCTCTTGAGGGAATATACCACAGGGGTGTTATTTGACCTTCCGGTTCAGCGAGCACAGTCAGTAGAGTTTACATAACTACATTTGATCGGACGAGTATGGGTATGGCATGGCTTCATAAGCTTCTTGTCGTGGTTGCAAATTATGACGAGCTGAGAAACACATGATACACTCAATCATTCCGCGAAGAAAGATGTGTGATACGCATGCCACGCAGAATATCATATCGACCATTTTCGAACCCATGGCCTGTGTACTGAGCCACTGGCCCGAGGCACTGAATATCTAATTAGGTATCCCTGGTCGCTGCAATCCAGGGTATCCATATAGCACTCGAGAATTATTCGCAATGAATACGTGAACCGGAAAGAAACAGGAATAGAGCGACCTAAGACCCAAAACCGCCCATCAGCTTCATGGGGAAAGCTTAACCCTTCTTCGCCTCGGCTGCTTTCTTCTCAAAGTCCTTTTGCGCCTCGGCTTCCTTCATTTCGCGCACTTTGGCGAGGACGACCTCTCTGAAGATGGCCCCCTTGGCGATTCTGCTCAATCGTCCCGGACCCTTGGTAGGGGTAGATGAACTCTCTGATGTCGTCAGACCGCGATCCGTGCTGTGTGCCGCTAGCGCCTCACCCGCTGCCTGGCCCGCGTTGGCCGGTACGTCTGCTTGTCCGGGAACATCGTCCTCGTCGTCCTCTTGCATCTTTAGGGCTTCGATACGGTTTGCCAATTTGACGATTTCGATACCGCGTCGGAGGCGCGCCTTGGCAACGTACGCGCGAATTTCAGGCAGCAAGTTGTGGTCCGAGGCAGTCTTGCCAGTGAGCCAGACGTGCTGAAGAGCATTCTACGCTGGTTAGAAGATTGGTTTCCTGGCTAAGAGCGGTTCATACCTCGCTAGTTGGTCGGTTGTTGGGGTCTGGCTGCAGCAGCCATTTGATAAACTCCTTTGCGTCCTTGCTTGTGTCCTTCCAGTATCGCTCGTGGAATATGACGCGCCCATTCTTGCACTCCTCAATTAGGTCTGCGAGGTTCTCAGACCGGAAGGGAGAGTAGCCGCAGAGGAGTGTGTAGGTAATGACGCCCATGGACCACATGTCTACAGGCTTTCCATGGCCTTTCTTCAGCATGACTTCAGGCGCGGCGTAGCCAAATGAGCCGGCCATGGTGGTAAGAACTTCGTTCTTGGAATCGAGCATCTTGGCGATACCGAAATCGGCAAGCACGAGCGAGGAATTGGGGTCAGGTGTGAGATAGAGGAGATTCTCCGGCTTGAGATCTAGGCGGTATTAGCACAAGTCCTGTCCGGATGCGAACAGCTGTCTCACCTCGGTGCACGACATTGTTGTGATGGAGGTAGTTGACGGCATCGAGGACTTGACGAATGGTCTCAGCTGCGTCCTTCTCTGTGAACTTGCCCTTCTCGCAGATGCGGTCGAACAGCTCTCCACCCGTCGCCAATTGAGTGACAATGTAGTACTTGTCCTACACCCGGGTCAGTGCTGCACAGAGGAACGTGCAGAGAAATGTTGCCTACCCGCGACTCGAACCAGTCGTGGAACTTGACAATGTGTGGGTGCTTCATGCGCTGAAGCATTTCCAGCTCATCATAGACCATCTGCTCGTTGCCCCGGACATTCTTCTTCAGGATGATCTTGACGGCCACCTTTCCCTCTGGGCAGTCGGCTTCCCTGACAATACCATAGGTGCCGGCGCCCAGTGTCTTTCCAAAGCGGTACCGTGATCTGCGATCGTTGTTTTCAGCATTTTGTTTAGAGCCTGCGAGGGCATTAGAGAGGCACACTTTCTATCGTAGCTGTCGGGCTGACCGTGCAGCTTGTTGAGCATATTGGTTACTGCAGCACGACATTGTCAGACGATGATGGCAAGAGACAAGACTGCAAGAGACTAGGTTGGCGTACAACTCATCTTGAAAGAGGTTCGGGGCGCAAGAGGTGTTGCGCTGAAGCTGGAGAGAAATGGGCTGCCTGTTAGGCTGCTCGAGTGCGGCGGGGGAGGGGTAAAGGCTCGATGCGCGCGAGCTCTTCTGGAGCAAACGCAAGTGTTGTAGGAAGGCGGCGGTGGTGGGCGATAAGAGGGGTGCCAGCGTAGGAGACTGGAGGTGAATGGCGTCGAGGAGCTGCAGGCCCAGCTCCCTCTGTGTTGTCTGGTGCGAGACACGCCTGGAGCATGGGGGCCGCGAGGTTCCTGCCTGAGGCTGAGCGCGCGGCTGAGCTGGTAGGTAGCTCTGCCCGCAATTGGCTAGCCACCGCTCGCTGAGGCATCAGATTTCTGCGACACCCTGGCCATGGTGGCCGCCTGGGATGGAGCCCAAACCGGAAGCATGCTACGAACAGATCTCACTTCTGTGGGGTGATGGCGCGAAGACGGCTGTCAATGTGTGTTTACAAGCATACGGCAACCCTGCCAAGGCGCGCGCGTCAAAGGGCAGGCAAGCGCGACTGATGTCATGCTCTGTCCCGCCCGAAACAGCAATACACAAACCTGAATAGCATCGGCAGGCTTCTTATCTTTGTCCACACAACTTACCTGGCAGCACCTTCACACAGACACAACCCACCTCAAGACCTACCACTGTATCACAAACCATGACTACTGCTCAGGTATTCACCGTCCTCGCGGGCATTGTCGCCGTCGCCGCTCTCGCAGTCTACCTTTTCGGCATTCCCCCAGAGCTCAAGAAGAAAATGGAACGACAGGCCCTCAAGACCATGGGCGAGAACAAGATGTCCTACGTGCTGAAAGGTACGCTACGCAGAACTCTGTTGCCCGCCAGAACCTTGCTGACACAGTCGGACAGATCAAATCTCCAAGGTCCCCGCCTCCGACCAAGAAGACGTCAAGGACCTCAAGAAAGGCCTGGGCAACCTTGCTGGAGGAGCCTTCCAGAACCCGATTGGCGAGAATGCTGGTGAAGCTGCAGATTCTCTGACCAGCCCTCTCACTGGTCGCTAATTGTCTTCTTCTGCTAGGCCGCGTTGCCAGTCAAGTCTGGGTCTCAGTACAAGACGGCTCAAAGGACGCGTTCGAGAAAGCTTCTGCCATAGTGCGCAAAGCAACACTTGGAAGGGAATGACTGGTCTTTGGCGTTTCGGGCACACTCTGGGTGTTGGATATCCTTCCTGGCGCGGTTTTCCTTTGGACATTTCCTGGGTATTGGGTGGTATGACCGGCTGGCCGTAGATCGATGGAAATGATCATGATCCTTACTTCGCCTGCTACCTCGCACCACCAAGTTGCTCGTGGTGATTCATCCGCCGAGGTGTCAAGCATTCTCCGCTCTCGAACAACATGTCGTGTCATGACAGCTATCAGGTGATGAGGACAGGTATAGTAAGGTAGAGCCTGCATGAGCTTCTTGCCAGTGTTCTGACCATATCCTGTGTTCCAGACGCTTTGACACTCCAGAGGGAACAGCGCCTACAGCAGATTGTGCAGTGAGCTCTTAGCAGCCCAGTTTGTAACCGTATCGACAATCGTATCTCGCAACGCCGGGGAAGGCTGCGTCCGCAGATCCTCCACAGCCGGCGGGACCGCCTGGTCCCCACTCCAGACCAGCCACCACACACACTGCCATCCCACCACAATCGCCCAAAACGGTAACTGAAAGGCCGTCTTCCTCGTCTTATGCTGGAAGTAGTGTTGCCCCAACAATGCTCCAGGCCACCCTCCCACAAGCGCCAGGAACTGCAGCGTGCTCTCCCTAACCCGCCACTCGAGGTTGCGAGCCTGCATTTTGTCGTACCCGTAGAAGACGAACGTTATGCTGCTGGCGATACCGGTGTAGAGGATCGGCCAGTAAGCTCCGGTACGAGAGTATAGGCGGATGCAGCACACGGTGGGGAGGACGAAGGCAGAGGCGCCGGCGGCGGTGGCTGCGGTGATGGGACGATAGCGGTACGGGCGATGTGGAGGCATTGTGGGTATGGATCTAGACACGCCAGGGCTGGCATGACAAACGAAAGGTGGTTCCAAGGTTGTTGTTGCTCCTCGCGTATGAAAGCTATGCATGTCAATTCGGTTCAGATGTCGATCTCCCGTGTGCTAGCGCTAACCCGATTTGGTCCAGTGCTTTCTTGGACCGACATCACCGATCCCGCTCAGGGCTGTCTGTGACATGATACTACCAGGAAACGACACCCGGGCATGATCGGAATCATCATCGTTGTTTTTCCGTATTTTCTATTGTGTATGTATGCTACCTAGAACAGTCATCGTCTTTCGCATTCCATCGTTCACAATGAAACCTTGCCAAAAGACCAGATCGAACACCCACTCTCCCATCCACATTAATTCCTCCCACTTCTCAAACCCTTCGCCATAGAGACCATCAAGCAAACGCCACAGAAATGACACCCGTCAGAAGACAGATGCCCAATACCATCATCGATGAAAATCACATCATCTCCCAATGCCGAGTTATCCTCCACCGCCCTCCCATATCGTCTGCCACACTACTCTGTGATATACAGAGTAATCTTTCCCATCCTCTTCCCATCGCGGCCCGGAGGACTCAATCCCGCATCCACATCCACGATCTTTCCCATCTTCCACGCCTTGCTATCATCCGTGAACGTGCCGAGCTTCGCGCCCTCCTTCAGCCCAAGCACAACCTGACCATCCTCAAGCTTCGCTTGTACACACTCTTGTAGGCGCGGATCATGGGTGCTCGGCCCTGAGTCCGGGTCGAGCGCAATCAGCGCCTGGCGATTCAAAAGCTGGATCTCCCGGGCCGTGTTGTTGATCTGCGTGTACATGTTGGCGCTGTCGCGAGTGACCTGGTCACTGAGCTGGTTGAAGAAGGCCTTGGAGTTCACCATGGCTTGCTCTACGGTTTGGCGGGCGGTCAGCTGGAATGGCGGTGGAGGGACCCTGAAGCGTCCATATCCAGCTTTGATCCAGTGTGGGGCAGCGCCGGGTTCGAGCTGTTGGGCTTGTGCGATGGAGACTCCGCCAGAGGGTGTTTGGGCCTGGCCAGCAGCGGCCTGCTGTTGCCGAGCCTGACCTGCCATGCCGCCGACCTGAGGCTGCTGAGGGTTTCCAAGAGATGCCCAGGCGTTCTGTGGATTCTGGGGTGCCGATTGTGGATGCGCCGCTGGGTTCTTCACCAATCCTGGACGAGCAGGTGTGAGCGTTTGACGAGCTGACGCGTCGGCCTGGGCCCTCTGGATGTATTGGTAAGCTTGCGAAAGCATATAGCGGCCATATTCCCGGGGGTCATGGCCTGGTGGAATCTGATAGTTCGCTCCTATGACCTTGGAAATGATCTGCATAGCCTGGTTCAGAAAAGGCGAGGCTGATACTGAGTGTGCGATGTAGCCAGGGGCCATCTGCTGCGGGTTCACAGTCGGCTGCTGGGTATTGGATTGACGGTATGCGTGCTGGATGGCCAGATTGGTTGCACGGGCTATGTCGGTGTCTGTGAAGCTGTTCTCCGACTTCAAAGGAAGTCCATTGGGTCCTGGTCTAAAGACTTGGTCTTGGTGCTGGGAGAATGGCGGCTCCGCGACAGGGCCTCGAAAATCTTTGAGGACGGCCGGATTTGCTGTGTGACCTTGGACCGCTGAGTGGACTTGTGGAGTCTGAGGTACATTCGGAGTACGCGACAACACACGCGAGCACAGCTTGTTCAGCTCGTCGTGATGCGAAGAGAGTGTTGCTGATACGGCGGGAGCATGCTGGCTTGCGGCTGCTGTCGTGGGAGCGTTCTGACGAGTGATTTCAACATTCTGCGCGCCTGAACGGCTTGGAAGTGCTGCGTGTGAAGTGTTCGGACCAGACGGTGCAGGGCGTTGCGGAGCGCGACCATGGAGACCTTGACGCTTCTCCTCAGCAATGAGGTCTGCGAAGCATGACTGGATGCCGACGGTTTGACGAGACTTCTTTGCTGGCGCGCTTTCTTTCGCAGCCGCCTTTCGCTTCGTCGCTTGCTCCGGATCGGCCTGAAGCTCAACAGCAGCAGCGAAGCTGTCCTTTGTGTTGATTGTCAACTGAGCGTCTTGCTTCGGATCGGCCTCAGGCTCAACAATAGCAGCGGAGGTGTCGTTTGTGTTCGTTGTCAACTGAGCCTCTTGCTTTGGATCCGCCTCAGCCTCAACAATGGCGGTGGAATTGTCGTCGGTGTTTGTTGTGAGTTGAGCCTCTTGTTTTGAATCGCCATCAAGCTCAACGGCGGCGGCGGATTTGTTGTTTGCGTCTGTTATCAATTGAGCCTCTTCACTCTTCTGCTCATCAACTGCACGCTCCTTGACCTGACTCTCTTCGTTCTGGCACTCCTCGACTTGACCTTTCTCAGTGAGAGGCGCCTCCACCTGGGCATCCTTCATCTGAGTATCTTCAACCACCGAGTCCACGACCTTGGTCGCTTCGAGGTTGGCCATTGGCTGGCTTGGGCCTGTTGACGGCGTCTCTTCTGCCATTTGAGCTAGAGTACTGTCGAAGTGCTGCCGGTAAAGTAAATGTGTAATCTTGGCCGAGTGAATGAGCGGGGTGCAACGAGGGATTGTTATATTACGCTTGGACGGTAAATTTCCCGAGGCCCCAGCTTTTTCACTGTGGTTTTGGATCTCCGTTGTTGTCACTCACGTTTACCTATGTGCATATGTCAACAAACCTCAGCTGTGCCTGGTACTTCGTTTCACCTCATCATATTGCAGCGCTATCACGTGCAACCACCAGCGTTCTGGAATGTCAGTGCACCTATCCATATCTTAGGCATTGTTCTTTATTACAGTAAAGGGGGTACTCAAGAAGGTGAAAGCAGTTGCTCCTGCCTGCAGATACGAGAAAGTATTGAATATAGAAGTATCTTGGGATGAATTACGTATAGGTCAAAGATGCTTCTTGGTTGCCTCATTGCTTTGAAATCCGGAAAATACTTGACACTTCCTTGGCACTGCCTTGAAGACCACTCTCACGAGAAGCGCAAGCTTATCGAGTCATGTGCCAGCTCGGGACTAAGAAGCTTCATTTACTTTTTTTTGTATGTCCTAGTACCCTCCAAGCGGTATTTCACAGTGCCCAATGATGCTTACGTATCAGCTGTCAATATCGGTTCCCAGAACTTACATCTAATGTCCACCTCGCTCTGTCGAACCACGGTGACTCCACTACTTCCATTTGCTCCAATAACCCCCAGATCCAAGTCAGCAGCTGCCTCATAATAATCTGAACCAGTGCCCACAGCATTCCATCCCGGTCCAGCAAGAGGGTCCTTGGCGAACCTTGCCCAAGTACCACGCATGAAGTTTGATAAAGCATACTCCTGCGCTGTCGCATTCTCAGTCGGGTAGGTACTGAAAACGATACCAATCTCCGACGAGTGGTAGACCCCGGCATTGGGGAAGCTTTGCGTGTTAGGAAAGGAGGCGTTGAAGTAGTATCTCCAAGATGGGATGCCTGCCACTGCAGAAGCATTCGCGAACAACGCATCTGCCTAGGAATATCGTTAGTATTACCACCAGGGTGTCAAGCGAATTTCCAGCTCGCGGCAACTTATAACTACGACAAGAGGCTTCAGCTACCTTTCCTTTACACTCTCAGAGTATCTTGAAGGGGTGTTGCGCCAAATCGGAACATCGCTTGACACCCTGGTGATAGTGCTGAGTCCAAAATGAGCACCGTGATTACTTACACATTGAAAGACATTGTCCGTAACTACCTGAGCGATAGCATCGTAATCCGAGGGAAATTCGGACCCTCCCACTGGGTACACGGCTTCTACTGCCGCGATGGAATCCGAATCCAGTCCTAAAGACGTGAGATAAGCGGTTAAATTGTTCTGGCCAAATTCGAGCACTCGACCCTCTTCTTAAGACCGGGGTACGAAGTCAGCGCATGTTCTTAATAGTTGGGGAGATGTTCAAAGTCTTTGTCTGAGTAGGCTGTCTCCGACATTATTTGGTAGTGTCTTAGAGACAACCTGTCACTCAACATAGACTTTGAACCCCGAGTTTACGTACGAGCGTCAGTCCCACTCAGAACAGGAATTGTCGCTATGTTGCCCGATGTTCGTCTTTTGGCAGCATTAGACACCAGCGTGATATTATCGTATACCGGATTGAACGTGAGTTCTGCATGTTCGATTGCGTCCTTGATTGTTGTCGCTGATGCTGCTCTAATGCAAGTGAGATTACTCGACTGATCGGTGCAGTTCAAAGAAGCAGCTAGTGCGTACCAGGCCGTCGTCGTATCTGCGTAGAATGGAATTGGGTAACTGATTTGCCCACTTTGTAGAATGGCGGCGCGGAAGGGTGGCGCCGAGTTCTTCGGATAGCTAGTTAATAAAGCATCAGTGGAGAAGGCACCTGCGGATTCGCCGAAGATTGTGACCTTGTCGGGATCGCCACCGAAAGCTTGAATATTGCGCTGTACCCAGTCGAGTCCTAGTCGTTGGTCGAGGAATCCGAGGTTCTGTTCGGCAAGGGGAAGCTCGGGTGAGTTTGGGAACCCGAAGACTGCATGCTAATCAGAGGTCTGTCAAAGAAGAATAGAAGAAAACGAAGGAGCTGGTTTCTTCGTGAGTACGAACCTAAGCACCTTCATCGAACGTCGTTATATGCCATATAGACACCATTGTGGGGTATTGCGGGGTATAACAAAGCCTAAAAAAGCCTTTTGGGTGCAGTGTGTATGAAGGTGCTGATCTCAGGGAATGTCCCAGCTCCTTTGTAGAAGACGCACCATTTGTACGATAATTAACCGTTACGACGATTACGTCCTCATAAGTCGCGAAGAACGATCCGTCATACGCTGCTAAACCTGCGTCACCGAATTGCAGACCACCTCCATAGATCCAATAGAGGACGGCGCGTCCTTTGCCTGCAGCGGGGGCTCCTGGAGCAAAGACGTTGAGATACAAACAATCTTCGCTTTCCTCTGGCGGCGGATTGTTGAAGATCTCTTGTGTGAAGTTACGAGATGCCTCAGGGTCTATGAGTATTAGCCAAGTACAAGCACATTTGGCAGACATGGCCTACAGTTGAACTGCTGCACGCACGCAGGCTTTCGCACTTTCGTGTCGAGAGGCTGGGACCATTGTGTGGGCTTCTCGGGAGGGGAAAAGCGTTCCGGAGGGGATGCTGCGAAAGGTATGCCGAGGTATTGATTGACTGATGTCGCAGCGGCAACGGAGGTCGTCGTCCCTACAATTACACCTGCATCGATAGTGGCGGTCGGCAAGGCTGCTTCGAATGACTCGGCATAACTCGAACCCCAGAAAGTAGTGGCAATGAGTGCTGTGAGCATGCCGTAGCGCATCATGACCGGAATAATTGGAACCGTTGAGGCTGTACAGTCATCTTCAGGAAGAGGAGGTTCCTCCAGTCTTTATATGCATGCACTAGGACGGCGAATGTGACAATTGCCAGGCCAGGCATGCAGAGTATGACCAGGAATGCCGGCCAACACCAGAGGTTAGAGGCATCTGCATACTTCCGAGGCTCTTCGTCCGTAGCCGTATGCGGATGGATGGCGTCACTACCCCGACTCGGCGCAAGTCAGAAGAGGAGTCGAAGATGACCCCCGTTCGTCGGATAGCATCTCGGTTACATGACCTCGAGCAGAGATCCGATTGGTAGATCTGGATAGGGAAATTGTCCGTAATCGAAGAACATACTAAAGGACGGCGTTATTTCTTCTCCACACGTAGACGAAAGGAAAGTGGACGGGCTCAAGGTTAGCCCGTAGCCGAGACATGTACTCGGACACGAGAGACATGCGGACAAAAAGGTGCGATCGTTGTGGTGGCCGGTAGTCATGCCTTCATCGTTGTTATAACTTAGTGTATGCTGGACTGTAATGGAGGATGGAATTGTAGACGGTTGCATGTTGGGACGGCGACCTCGGTCGGAAACACCGAGCTTATCAAAAGGGGAAAAGCGGCCGGAGATCCTACGCACGTAAGACGACCACCTCCTCGTTGACATCACAACTTCTAATGTGCTACATCGTATCCTGCACAGCGCTCTGATATCTTGTTAGGAGTCTATGATGTCGGTATGTGTCGGGTCATATAGGGGCAACCCAGCCTGAAGTGGAACAGCTTCGTGGCCCTATACTACCCTCTAAAATTCGTTCCATAATCTCTATGCGAGCGTTTTGGTCACTCTCAAGAGGTCACTCCGTAGCCTGTGTAGTCAGCTCCTCATGCTCTTCGCCACCTCGCCCTGATCATCCCTCGATCGGCATTGAAGTCTTTCAGAGCTTCGACTTCCTGCCTCAGTTGCCTCAAGGATTCGAAGATCTGCAATCTGAATAGCTACGTTGCTATTGTCGCACAGCTTGAGTTCCTTCCTGAGCTTTTCAATCTTCTTGGTGAGACGAGCCTCTGCACGGACGAATTGATCGCTCCAGTCGTTGAGATTTAACTTGATTTCGCTCTTGAAATCGCGAACTTCGAACGACTAACGAGAGGTTAGTAAACCCAGCACCTCTACAAGGAGGGTGTGAACATACGTCAAAGATAGTAGGCAAGTCGCCCACTTCAGGAGCCACTGCACATGAATTGACATTTGACGCGGACTTCGGCTAGGAAACTTGTCAGTAGAATGTACCAGAAAGTGTCAGGAGGTCCTCAAAATAAACATACTTGCTACCATCAGAGGTATCATGTGGTTCTCCGGTTCGCCCTGGATCCACGACTATGGCTAGGGGTTTTATTAGGCTACGCCGTGCCCCTTAGACTGACTTTCAAAATTGTTGCTCCACCTGCTCTTACTCGACTCGGGTCACCAATTGACACCCTTGTTATAGATCCTCACCTCCAGCATTGCGAGTCAAGATTGAAGGCTTACAGAGCATTACAGATATCTTTGTACCTGACAACGATCTGCTCCACCATCCTACCAATCTTCTTCGCAGCCGGGAACTTGATACTCATGAGCTCAAACATCTCTATCGCAGCTTCTAGATCCTGTATCGCCTTGCTTTGCTTTAATACAACCGCTAGGCTATCCGGCGAGGCTGTAGTTGCATAGACGAGCGATAGCGTCACTGTAAATACCGCAAGGAGGTTGAGCCAATTGTACGCGAAGCGTTGCTGTCGATGCATGTTGAGCGCTTGACGTATAGACATACTCGCAGCGTCTGCGAGTATTT
The DNA here is from genome assembly GCA_010405375.1 of Lophiostoma macrostomum CBS 122681. NCBI lineage: Eukaryota > Fungi > Ascomycota > Dothideomycetes > Pleosporales > Lophiostomataceae > Lophiostoma > Lophiostoma macrostomum. The sequence continues at coordinate 21,463 of MU004465.1, forward strand.
TGACCCGTTGTTCGTCTAGAGTTGGGGATAAAGGGGAGGGACGGTAGAGCAGTGTGAGGTGGGTGTAGAAGTTGAAGTCGTACCAGCTGGTGCTCATTTGGGGGACTTGGTGATGTGTGTCCGGTAGCGGGAAAGGCATGTTGCGGCGCCATTCGATAAGCTCTTTATGAAGTGTCTGGAGGATGTGATTGCGTTCTTCTGGACTTCTTCCCTTGGAAGTCGTGTTGCAGTATACGTTGCGAGCTATTCGACTAGCTATTCTGCGTAATGCGAGGATGTGCAGTGGTATAGCTAATGTGGAAGGCTGAAATGAGTCGCGAGAAAGATCGTCTTCAGCAGAGCCAGTCTCTTCTTCGATAGCTGCGAAAGGTGTGATGTCTATGTCGTCGTCATGGAGCGCTGATGGTCTACCCAAAGCCATAGATACCATGCGGTCCATCATATACCTAACATCGAAGCAAAGTCAGTCGAAGCCTCTCATGAGGGGCAAGTTAAAAGCCAATGACGGCTGTTGGAAATGCTTTGCAAAACGTACACTGAGAAGAACAGGCGCTTTCGTCTCTCGATGTCCTCAATAGACATGTTATCGTACGACGAAGACGTATGAAGGCCCATCCCGACCGCTACTCGCGCCGCGACACCAACCAAGAACCATGTGTTTGGCCCAAGCTGATTGAAGAACGAATAGGAGACCTGCAGCATAAGGACTTCGAGTGTCGCCATCTCGCCATAGCCCAAGGCATCCTCAAAGTACAACATGGCCTTGTTATAGTAGGACATGGCCTCTGATTCTTCTCCGAGGGTGACGGAACAGTATGTAGTGGCGCCGATGGCCAGCACAATATATATCCGAAACAGAGGTAGTGGAGAGTTTACCCAAGGATCGTTTGGGTTGGTGCTGAGTTGCTCCAAAGTGGCGACAAATTCCTGGCGGTTGACAATCGGATATAACGTATGCGAATGAGCAAAGTAGAAGTCGACCAAGTTGCTTAGATGGGGTTCGTCCGGTATCCTCAGCTCGGTAAGAGTGTCTGCAGCCTCGGTAATATTGGAGAGCGAGACGCCATTGAACAGCGTCGGATAGCATGATAGAGAGCCACTGAACTCGTTCAAGACAGTCTCCAACGAAGCAGGAGGAGTGTGCATCTGATACGGTGGAGGAGGGGTCTCAAACACGAACTCGGCTTTATCTGGGGAAAGGCGAGTGAGGACCATCTGGGTGAGTTTCGCAAAGGAAATTCCAGCCTCATTCCCTAGGTGTCTCTCAGCGGTCGCTTGGAGTGAAAGTTGTTTCAACTCTTCAACCAAGGAAGCTGGTGGTTCGGGCGAAGTCGACGCATCCTGCTCCCGGCCTGGATTGAGAGGTGAGAAGGGAAAGAAGTCAACCGAGGTCTGATGCATTGCCATGGGAGTGTCCATCAGGCTTGGGTCTATCAACCCTATGTCTTGGATCGGCGTCTCCTGTGCTGTTCCGGGTCGCGATTGTGGCTCCCCGGCCAACTGCTGTTCTAGCTCATGAACCTTGGCCTCTAGCTCTCGTATTTGTTCCTCCAACCCTCTGACAAACCTGCCCAGTAGGATAAGTTGGTGAAATAAAGAGCGCAAGGGATGCGGAGGACGCACGCGATGGAGTAAGAGCCCACTTGATGGTCCTCCTCCAGAAAGCTACAGCCGACATTCGCTAGCTGGCAATTCTCGCACTGCGGCAACGATCTATCGCATTTCTTCTTCCTCCGATAACATCTTTGACATGAGGCCTTCGCCTGGGCAACGGCAAATTTCGCTTGGTGTGGTGAAGCCATTGTGTATGGGGCAGTCATGCATGTCAAGATAACATGCACGATAACCGAGCTGCTATTGTATTGAGGTTGGAGGCGGATGAGTACCCCTCCGTCCTAGCCTTTCGGGTTAAGTGCATGCGGCAATAGTCTTCCGCCGATAACAAGTACCTATCACAGTGGTTTCAACGATATTCCAGTTGGATGATAAGTCACCTGGACAGTAATAAGTTTTAGAGCACTGCTGAATACGCAAATCAAAGCCCGTTGAAGCTTCCTGCTGTGTTTCTATTGCCTGCGGATTTTTTGACGACAGACCGGAGACCGCTTGGCACCGGCGTGGTACGTCTATCCTGAGGTCGAGAACCCTTGGTGTGGCAGGTGGAGGATGATGGCGATGCTCTTATCGAGGGATATCCTCACCAATAAGATATCCGATGACATATCTATATTCGTGTCCGGGAATGTCTCGGGCTTTGTGCAGCCTTACCGTCTGCAACGCGCTAGCACGGGCGCACGGGACCACGCATCGTGGACCTCCAGGGCTCCACGTCAACGTTCTCGTCACGTACTTTCGCCCTTCGAGACAACTCTGAAAGCGGTCAAATATGGTTTCTACCTGAGACGTGGTTGTCTGAAGATTTATTCGCACTCTTTCGACTTCCATTCATTTGCCCGTTCGTCCGCTTATATGCATACGTCATCGTAGTTTTTCTCACAGCGAAGTCTCAGCCAGGCGCGAATACAGGGCTTCTTGATACTAACTTCCAAACCCTGTCATCCATTGGGTTAAGTATACTCTCTCTATACTTCTTGCAATTGATCTGTATTGCCTGGCGCTCCCCTGCTACAACATGGCAGCGATAGCACCATTGGCTGGAAGCTTTGCGCTTATATTCGGAGGATGCTGCTCAAATGTTCGTTGTCCTTCCTATATTTGATTCAAAACTGATGTTATAGGTATACTGTTTGGAGGCTATCGTCAAGTAAGGCTGGATTTCTTTACATGTTTGATTACAGCTCCTAACTATCAAACAGACATGAACCCGACAGTGGTCTCCTCATCACGCTGTTCCAATTCATTTTCACATGTCTCTCAACGTTGCACTATCAATTCGATCCCAGAGGGCGCTACTTTGTCAAGCCGTCGCCGGTCCCTTTTCGAAAGTGGTGTATCAGCGCTGCTCTCTTCTTCACGGTGAACATGATGAATAATTGGGCGTTTGCATTCGACATCTCTGTACCCGTACACATCATTCTGCGGAGCTTTGGCAGCGTGACCACCATGGCGGCCGGCTGGCTGCGAGGGAAGAAGTACACGCCGCTGCAGATCTTTTCCGTGGCCGTTCTGACAGTGGGTGTCATAGTATCAGCCTGGGCGGACGCAAGATCGAAGGTACAATCTCCCCGTAGCCTATGAATCTCTTCTTTCAACCTTATGCTAAAGCAGCTGGCTCTAACACCACCCAGGGGAAAACAATGGACACTTCTAACGTGGATCTGACAAGCTCCTCCTTCGAGGCCGGACTTCTCATCCTGCTCGTCGCTCAACTGTTGTCCGCCTACATGGGCGCCTACGTCGAAGACATTTACATCGAGCATGGCAATCATTGGAAAGCGAATCTTTTCTACTCGCACCTTCTCTCCATTCCGCTGTTTGCCAATTTCGCACCCGTGCTGCGCTCACAGTTCACACGTCTGCAATCATCTCAGCCTTTTGAGGTGCCTGCCACCGTTGCCGCCTCCCTCCCTCCAACCCTAAACAAGGCCCTTGCTTCGACGTCTCAGCACGTCATTTATCTGACCGCAAACGCAGTTACTCAGCTTTTGTGCATTACGGGCGTAAATATTCTCAGCGCCAACACGTCCGCGGTGACGGTCACCATTGTGCTGAATATCCGAAAGCTGGTCAGCTTTCTGTTGAGCATATGGATCTTCGGAAATCAGATGGGCGGATTGATGAAGGTGGGTGCTGCTATGGTATTTGGGGCGGGGGCGCTGTATGGGTGGGAGACTAGCTATAGAATTCCACAGAGGAAGAAGGCTATTGCTGCAAAGAAGGGGGAAAAGGCTCAATAAGGTCGAAGGCCGTGCCGATTACCAGAAGCGCTCGCCCTTAAGATAAATAACGCGATAGTACGGCTCACGCGTGCACACTGTGGCCCGCGTAACGGGAGAGGACCTATCGCCCGAGTCGCTCGCGCGCCGCAAGAGCCCGATAGAGATGATGTATCCCAGAAATAGAATCTTGTTCGTTCGGCTCGCCTCTCATTGTCAAAGGCGTCGCTCATTCCCCTATCACATACGTGCAACCTTCGTCACCCATCCATACTTCATGGGTGCGGCGAGCGTCGACGTCGACTCTATCTCCAGGACCAAATATTTCCTTTTTAGGCTCAGAATCTTTGGGATAGGTGATGGTCAGCTGTCCACTCAGAATGAGATGCGTAGTCAAGCCACCATGTGAGTGTGGTGGATAATGTGCATTTCTATTGGGTCAGTTCGCATGCGAGAAGACAAGAGCTTGAGCGAGTAGGACTCACGGGCCATCGGACCATGTAAAGACGTGGTCGAATCCCCAAGATCGTACCTCGCTTTCAGCGTCCTTGCGCGACTTAACCGTCATGGCTGCTGTGATGACTGCGACTCACTGACGAAGCTGGGACGTGGTTGGGAATCGATACATGCCCAGGTGCCCGTGCTCAGTGGTGACAGAAAGGGCAGCTCTTCGATGCTTGGACCCTGTGATGTCAAGATTCTTGGCAAGGCTAAATGACAACAGCTCCGAAACCAGAAAACGCGAATTCCAAGGAACTGTAACTTGACTCGAACAAGCCAGTTGGCGCACGCTACGTTGCGCACCACCGCTCCCCACGCAACTGGCGGGCCGTTGCCAATGGCCAGGCAAACGGGCAGATGGGCCGCCAAGCCGTCACAAGCAGGTGCGTCTCAGCCCTGCTGCACGGCTGCGTGATGCTTCTCGTTGACCGTTTGACTCCCACCTTGCTATTCACTTGCAGCCCTGTGATGCCTGACGAGTGCTGAGCGGTGAGCTGCCTGTCCGCCAGGTGAGGCCGTCACAGCCCTCCGCCCCCTGCTTCCCGTACTAAAAGCAGAGCTGAAGCTGCACAGCGTATATTAGCACCCGCCCTCCCACAGCACCCGCTCTACACCCGATTTGCACCAAAACACACATAGTCCAGCTCGCAGAGCTTCGTCGCCTGCAATGGCTGCTCCCGCCGCTACCAAAGATTCCAAGCTTGGCGCACCTAAGCTCGACGAGCCTCAACTGCAGGCGGGTGGAGGTTCTGCCTCAGCCACAGCGAAGGCGCGCACCCTCGACTACCTCTCCGAGAACGTTGCGCAGCATCTGAAAGCGGTGTACGAGGATGTGAACAAGCGCTACAACCTGGGCACCAAGGAGGGGCTGCTGAAATGGCTGGTCGAGGAGCAGCAAGCGCCACAGGAGGATGCGGAGCTGCTGAAGGATGGCTCATATTCGCATTTCGCAAGTTACTACGCCTCGGGCTTGGCTAATGTGATGAAGCCCGCCGCGGCTGTCGAGGAATCATACCCCATCTCTAATTACTTCATATCGTCGAGCCACAACACGTACTTGACAGGCAATCAACTCACAAGCGAATCGAGCGTGGATGCGTACAAGAATGTGAGCATATAGCCTGATATTGTGCCCCGTGATATTGATTACGCATACCGTTCCTATACTTACGGACCACAGGTGCTGCTCAGAGGGTGTCGCTGCGTGGAGATTGACGTATGGGACGGAGAACCGCCATCGAGCTCGAGCTCCGAGGACGAAGCTGGCAATTTGGGGGTACCAAAGGCGAAAAAGGATAAGAAGAAGAAGGACAAGTCCGAACTGGGCCTACGCAAACGACTCGAACTCCGCTTTGGCAGGAAAGGATCGCCACCCTCCGAGGAGAAGAAGGAGCCGTCACAGTCTCCTCCCCAAGAGACAACTGATCGGATCCAGCCATGGCGGTCCAACTCTTTCAGAGCCGAACCCAGGGTTCTACATGGTATAAGGCACCAGACATCTGACCTGCATTCTCCCTCGCTAACAGCCTGTAGGCTACACGTTGACCAAGGAGACTCCCTTCAGAGCAGTCTGTGCAGTCATTCGAGACTACGCTTTCGTGACATCGTGAGTTTGTGCACCACGCATGCTGTGCAATTCTGACTTGAACAGTAACCTTCCCGTCATCATAAGTCTCGAAGTACATACGAGCCCGGAACAACAGGGGATCATGGTAGAAATAATGACCGAGTATTGGAAGGGCATGTTGGTTGACCTACCCCTTGACCCTTCAAAGTCTTCGGAGGAGATTACACTTCCCAGCCTGAAGGAATTAGAAAACAAGATTCTTGTCAAAGTAAAACGTGCGCCGTCTAAACCAGCAGACGCCCCATTCAAGCCAGCGCCAACCACATTGCAAGCGCCTGCTCTGGAGTTGAAGAAGAGTAGCAGTACTTCATCAAGCGTATCGTCGACCGCTTCATCGTCCGACGAGGCGGCGCGGGCAGCCAACGCCCCTCCAGCGCCAAAGGCTAAGATCACCGCCGCCTTGGGAAAATTGGGTGTCTATACCGGTGCCTATCATTTCAAGAGCTTCGATCAACCTGGTGCGTCTTCTGGTAGCTGGTAATGATCTGCTCTTCGCTGACAAGTATCACAGAAGCGAAGATTCCTACTCACGTATTCTCCTTGTCAGAAAAGTCGCTGCTCGAGGTTCATGAGACTCAGCAAGCAGCTCTTTTTGGACATAACAAGGTCAGTGTAGCTTGGGTTCTCTTGGAGATTCGCTAAGCCTTCTTGTAGCATTTCTTCATGCGAGCGTATCCCAAAGGTCTGCGACTCAACTCTTCAAACATCGATCCATCCCTGTTCTGGCGAGCCGGTGTGCAGATAGTTGCGCTCAACTGGCAGCGCTGGGACTCAGGCATGATGCAGAACGAGGCCATGTTCGCAGGCACAAGCGGGTGGGTTCTCAAGCCAGAAGGCTACCGAAGCACCAGCAAGGAAGCAACGCAGAAGACTGCCATAGCGCATCACAATCTCGACCTGAGCATTGAATTCCTTGCAGGCCAGGACATACCATTACCTCCATCAGAGGACGATCCGAAAGACTTCAAGCCATATGTCAAAATAGAACTTCACGTTGAAAAGCAGCAAGAGCGCGAAGGCGAGTCGGTTCCCGGGAACGGGAAGAGCAAGAGCGGCGAATACAAGAAGAAGACCAAGTCGCAAAGGACGCCGAATCCCGACTTCGGAAGAGAAGTCATAAAGTTCGAAAGTGTCAAGGGGGTCACGGAAGAGTTGACCTTTGTCAGGTACGTTCACGGCAACATGCTTTTCCTTCCTCGCGCCGTGTCTAGAGAACCCGCGGTTTTGTCCTCTTTGGGTCGTCCATGCAGTGCGTCGCACCGCAGTCGCATGCACCAGATGCAGTGTGCAGGACGGACCAGGGTCCCTGAGCCTCATCGCTCAAGCTGATCTGTCATTTTCCCATCTTCCCACTTCTCCACATTTCGCACTTGTGCTGTACCGCATGTACTTCGTAGCGCCATGCGGGAGTCTCGAGTCTTGCTTTAGCGCGCCGTGCGGGCCACGCTGGCGTTCGGTGCGATGCGCTTGAGCTACACGAGTGGTTCGGTGTCTTGTACCGTCCCGCCGTGACACGAGCCTAGGATCGGAAAAAGTTTGTGTCGCGCGTAGCCACGCAGCTCGCCATGTCGACATGTCTGCTACTGCAAGTCTTGCAGCAAGTCGAGTAGATGCGCATCGGAATCTGTGCTTGGCCATGCTTCATTGTCTTCGCATTCTCTTTCTCTTCCTCCATCCTTCCATCTTCTTCCCTGTACATATTGTTTGCTTCTGGTTTTGGCCTGGGGTTAATGCTTGGGTCCGCGTCGCTTGAGCTGCTGGGTCGCACCAAAGTTCCCAAAGATCTGATCGCTAATCTCCGCCCCCGACAGATTCAAGGTCATGGACGACGAGCGCATACACGATGACCTGGCCGCGTGGGCCTGCTTCCGCCTCGATCGCCTGCAGCCCGGTGTGCGGATGCTGCACCTCTACGACGCGAATGGCGTGGTTACAAAGGGGGTGTTGTTTGTGCGCATTAAGAAGACGGTTAGTGCGGCTAAGTGATGCTACGTGATCGTAGCTATCGCACAGTGACCGCCCGGTACCTTGGGAATGGTGTTCTGAATGTGCGGGTATGCTGATACAATTTCGGTTTCTAGTTTTTCCCGTCCTGGGGGACGAGGTTGGTGAGTGGTCAGAGCTTGGCTGTGAGCGGCGGTTGTGGGCATGGGCATGGGCCGGGATATGGGCATCATCACCTTCTACATTCTTAGCATAAGGGTCTGGACATATGCAGGAATGGGATTGCCATACCTCGAGTGTGACGACAGCTCTTCGCAGTAGTTCAGAACCCTATGGCAGTGCAACCCATGTCAGCGCATTCTCGGTTGTTAGACGCTCGACATATACCCTGTAGCATGCCCGGTATGTCAGCAAAGTGCGTCGTGATTGCCCTTGTAAAAGCGAATGCGAAAGCCGCGCGACCCACACTCGAAGCTTCGAACGGGTGTTGTTTCCGAGGCTGTACGAGGATCGCCTGCCTATTGATTTATGAAGCGCCAATAGCCAAGAGGCCTTCGTTATCCCCAGTATTACCCTCCAAATATGATTCTTAAACGTTAACGCGAGCCTTTCGGCCATGATCCAGTTGATACTGGCTCCTCCTATGGTATTCCAAGTTCAGGACTACGATCCGCAATGGCATCGTGCAATCCCTACAACGGTATTCCGATCGAGGTACCTCAAGTGACCAGTCTCCGATCCACACAGTGCGCAAAGGTTCCTGGTATCGTATGACATTGCACCGCCGCAGGGTTGCGGTTTGGTACAGAGCCCCTTTTCCAGCGCATTGGATAGGACACCCGTATGTGTCGTGCATCTTTTCCCACTTCCAATGGATGTTGGTCAAGAAGGGCATATGGTCTACTAGATGTAGGACCCTCGTCGCTGTTGCTGTCGTGCCAACTGACGTGGTTGATGTGGTGCTTGGATTGATGATGCAGAGTGTGGCACGGGAGAAGTCATGTGGCGAGATGTGGAGTGCAGGGCCAGATGAGCGGCCTCGTTGCACAAGCGGCCGGTACGCGATGGTGGAGACGAATTTTGGTGCTCGTTGTGTACCAAGCCGGTGGAATTCGTAAGGGGTTTTCGGAACATGTCATCTTGGAGAGCTATCTTTGCGTCCAAGTATAGCATATCGTCATTGAACCCACAATAGCGCAATTGCGCGTAAGTGATGTTGGCAATTGAGTGCTGCGTTCTTCGATAGTTGATAAGACTGACTTCTTACATCAGTACTGGTGAGGAGGTACGGTGTGCTGTGCGATGCCAATTGTACAATCTGCATCTCGGATTAGCATTGATACAAGCACTGAGGCGCATCATCGATGTACCCTCAGAAAGACTAACTACAATGTTTGTATTAGCCAGACAGCCAGCTGGCGCATCCTGAGCTGGTTACAACCTCGGATCCACTCGAGAAGTTCTGGTCTGGATCTCAAGTATCATCTGTTGTGGCCAATACTCGACGTTCACGAGAGAAGAGAAAGGGCTTTGCGCGCTTGCTTACTACCGGAGCTCGTGCAGTCGCCATGTCCTCGCGCATGCAGTAGACAACTTAGAGGTTAACTCCGTGTCGAAGAGCAGTACAACCAACCGCATCCAGTCTTGAGCAGTCGCCGAATGAGTCCTTAAGGTTCGGTTGCAATCGTTGCGATATCGGAAAATGATTGCATGAGCCCTCTGCGTGCCTCGGGCCTAGCATGTCGTTCGCCGGAGGCCGTGCATGGTTGCGTACCAGGTAGCTGGTATTGTGACAGGTTGTGAACATCCACAGACCCAATAAGCGAACGCATACCGCTCGCCTTTCCTCGTGGTTAGTCCAATGCAGATGCATTACGACGGTCTAGACTCTGTCAGATTCAGCTCTCCGGTGACAGAATGTCTCGAGTATTTCGTCAGTGCATGACAATCAATGACATTTGGCCTGACAGCTCTTGTTCAAGGTTAGCTCAAGGGGTCGTCGATGCCTTTAGTCTTGGGGTTTGAGGCATCGGCAAGCCCAATGATACAGGATACCGATGATGGTGCCCTCTGAGGTCAACCCTATCGAGTAAAAGTTCGCATCCTGTTTACGATCCAAGACTAGGAGCGGCCCGGTCCTTGGGAGGTGGGGGCTAAGCCTTCAAACAGACCCTTCGTACGAAGGAGCTGGTTTTATTTAGGCATATTCTAAATACCTTAGTCGGACGTCGTTGTATACCGAATCAATATCATTATATGGTACAACTGAGCCCGACAAAGCCTTTTGGGTGCAGGCCGTACGTAGGTGTTGAGTATTCTTCACCAAAAAGCAATTCCTCCGCGAATACGGCTCAATCGGTGTTAGTCGCACGTCTCGACAGGGACCTGGCTGAGCGCCATCTTGGCCAGTAGAAGGTATCGAATGAGAAGATGAGGCAGACCAGCAAGATGTCCTGTTAGAGAAGACCAAGGATGAAACATGCTGGGATGATCGGCGAAACTTGTGATGTCTACACACCGTGCTCCGCAACGGCTGGACTGCCGAACCCCCGGTAGGATGATCCTCTTCCCTGTACGTTATTGAGGCAGCTTTCATCCTCTCGCAGTGATAGATTACCAATCCCACGGATGGAGTTGCATACCCGATTAGTCTCCAATCTTTGCACCGTAGAAGACTGAAAAGCGGAGGATGACACAGTATCGTTTCGTAGAACGGTGAATTGTGAGGTCGCGATGGAGACATTGATAAACCACATGCTGTGAAGTCAGACGGAACCCCCTGATCCTGGCAAGCTCTGCTGTGACGTTGGGTATGTACCGGCAGCGACCGGATGAGGCCGGCTGCCATAGACCTATCATCTGTCGAGTGCAGTTGGGCGAGATGCGTGTGTGCCCAGTACAGCAGGCAAGCGAATATAACCGCCCGATATGGGAAGCTACAGATGCGGAGCTGTGACAAGCTTAGCGTAGATCTTCGCTACTGGAGCAGAGTCGTACAATATGCAGGTCGGCAGCTGGCTGTACGACGAGGTCTTACTTAATGTTGGCAGGCTTCGACGAATCTCACCGTAAAGTAATAGTGGATCGAAGTGCTACTGAGTTTGAGTCCGGGTTTCGAGTAGTCGGTGCGCATCTTCGGTAGTACATGCAGCGGTGGCTTGTTTCTAGCGTGCCCAATGTGATTTTCAACGATGACGGGTCATCTCCAGACATCTGATAGCAACGACGATCATAGACTGACCGCTAAACGCGCCCGACGAGTATACCCTCGTCTCGGAAGCCAGCGAGGATAGGTTTCCTGGGCGAAGTTTGGAATATGGACTCTGAAATGATCAAGCTTTCTGGCATAGCATGCGCCCTCACCCCTTCGAGGAAATAGACGTGCCGCCTCACCGTGAGATCTTGCTACTGCAAGTTACCGACGCCACTGCCTTGCAAGGCATGAATGAGCCAGCGTTCTGGACATTCCCTGCAGACCTGGGAGCACTTTTGTTCCATCAAGGGAAACCACTCCTTTGCTACGTGCTATCTCAAGGAGCAACAAGCTGCACGCGCAATCAAAATGCGCATCCGGGTGATACACAATCAATTCGTCAAAGATCCGGAAGAGACGGGCAAGGTTTCATCGTACCAGCGGTACCAACTGCAGGTTTAACGACCAGGGTAGGAGCTGGGTCTCGGATCTCTGGCCAGGTAGTACATCGAGGGAAGAAACCTGGGACCATAGAGGATCCCGAAATCGTAAGATGCTGAGGTACAAATCGGCCCGAATGTCGAATATAAAAGGGCCAGAATCCGTATCTCTTACTTGAAGCTTCAGGTCTCGCAGGCTATACCAAATCCTTTCGGCTTCTCTGGCTGATCTTTACCAAGTCCTTCCCGCCTCTTTATACTTCATCAACCTTTCGACCATCATTTCTTCCGAGCTCTTGTGGTCCATTGTGAACTCTTACTCCATCGTTCCACAATTTCATCATGTGTCAGTCCATCCCAGCCGACAAATTCACTGTTCCTGCTATGAATGAGAGTGGAGGCGTTACTACGATGCCGGTATGTATTCCGTCCCCTATTGTTCTTTCGAGGCCCTGCCACCTAACGCCCCTTCAGGTTCCAGGACGTCGATGCCCGTGCTGTCTAGAGAGAGGTGACACGGTGTGGGTCATACCAGGGAAATGCTGCCCAGTATGTGGTACTCCCGTCAACTAGGCTGTTGCACTTCAGTAAGAACGACTTTTTGTCACCTTTGGCTAGCTTTCAACTGATGGCTCCAGAGCAGCATCACACGCCAATCTCGGTCTCGGCACGTATTCGGTATTCATCTTCGAGCGATCTTGGGATTACAGTTGATAGAATTGTTCAGACTCTGAGGTCGACGGTTTTTGCTGCATTTACTGGTGTCCACTGTCGAGTTGCTGGTACGGCTGTTTTCATACCCATAGCGAAGCTGAGTGAATAGAAAATAGTGGTGCATACCTCGGGAGTGATTTTCCAATCGACAATGATGTTACTGATTTACTGAAGGGAGCCAGGCAGGATGGCAAGTGGAGGTGTTGGAGCGCTAGCGCAGAAATGACGAACTTGCCGTAGGAGGCGGAAGGAACGGCCCACGCTCAACTTCAGACTCTGGCCTAGAATTTGTTGAATTACTTTAAAAAGTGTTTGTGTCCTCTGGGGTTGAACCTTGGAAAGACCCTCGTGAGGTTCCAAGACGAGCAATCGACACTGGTGGACGTCGCCAGGGCGTCAGCACATGAGTGTTGGTTCGATCACTACCACCCAGCCTCAGAAAGAACTTGCAACTCGCCGGCTCCGAATAAGCAAGCTGTGGCTCTCGAACAGCACATTCGCGCCGAAACAAGTTCCGCCGTGGCCGGGTTCATTTGGCCAATTAGTGTTGACGTATTCCCTTCTCTCTCCTACCACAGGGGCAGCAAGCTTGTGGTTCAAGAGCAAGTCGCATGGACAGTAACAAGTATTAGTCCACTACTGAATTAGCAACGTAAAGCTTGTTGAAGCCTCTTGCTATATCCCTAACCACTGTAGGTTGTTGACGGAGAATCGCTTGAAGCCCCTGTGGTAGACACCCTTATCGTTCGCAGCGCATATATTGTGTTTCATACATCCATGGATGGGCGGCCGTCTCCATGAACAGCTGTCTTCGTCGGAGATTTTCGAAACCCATGACTGGGTTTCAGCTGACGCCGCGCCGCTTTCCCACTTCAGCACAGATCCTGGAACAGCGATCTGGTCGGGCTAATTTTGCTTTCTTCTTCAATTAAACACTTCAGATTAGGATTGCGGTAGGAGCTGCCTGTGTGGAGATGACAGAGAGCCGCGAGTGATGTCGAGCGTCCACGTCACTCGGACGCTACTGTTGCTATGGCATCCTGTTCTCCACCTGCAGTTTGAGTTTGGCGGACAGCCGGCGGGAACCGGTACTGGTGGACTATTCGGGGGTAATGTGAGCTGTAGTCATCAATACGCCTCGAGGTATCTAGGCAATCCGAGTAGATACATTGTTGGTCCAACTTTTGAACTGTTGCGCGAAAGGTGCAGGCGCGCGATAGACCGCAAGAACGATGGGGACTTTCACTGCCAGCGGGCGACCACCAGCCTCTGAACTTCGCTGTTGTTTCTCTCTCCTCCACCAAGAAGGCGATGGAGGCTGACAGCTGACAGATACACCAAAAGTGGAGCAGTAGTAATGTCTAATACGTTTTCGTTCCGGCGCGCGTTGTCGCTCTCGACGTTCCGGCGAAAGGCGGCTGCGGCACCTGCATCCAAGACTGGTATGTAAGCGTGTGATCCCTGCATAAACATCAACACCGGCCGGCGCATCATCCCCAGGGCTCATTTCATCCGTCGCACGCATAAACACTAGAGGCCACGTCCAGCAGCCCTTGATTCCCCTGTTCGCCCTCACTGCCCCTCGATCCCGCACAGGCAGCAGTTCGAGATCTTCAAATGCTAATAGTTCAGCACCCGTGCTTCCGCGACTCAACCTTGGTCTGGATGACGAGAACGAGGAAATCGACAATCACGACCTCGTAGAAAGCAATGACATGAACGGTCCGACCACTACCTGGACTTACGAGGACGCTGCAAGATCCGCCCAGAAAGCCACGCCGCCTCCACCACCGAAGATGCCCCTTTATACACAACCACGGAACGTCTCTGGCCCTCTGGCCGTGGACACGAATGGCATGACACCAGACCCCAACACGACTGCCTCACCCTGGCAGCGGACCAACCCCGTTCCCGCGCCGCACAACTCAAAAACCTCACAATACATCGAGAGAATCACAGCCGAAAATGACCGACTCCGGCGAGAGCTCCGGGCAGAGAAGCTGGCACGAGAGGAGGAAGCGAAGCGGGTTTCAGCAGCACGATCAAAAGCCGAAGACTCGCGGTCCGAGTACCAACACCTACAAGTCCTCGCCGATGCAAACAACAGAGCGATCGAGCGAAAGGACAGGAAGCTGGAGGAGCTGAAGGCCGCACTGGAGGCAGAGTCGAAAAGGAGGATAGCCGCAGAGCAGCGCGCAGAGGAAGCTTTGAAGATGCTCGGCGACACACGATCGGAGACTCAGCGACAACTCGCCTCGGCTTACGAGATGAGGCATCTGGCCGAGACCAACGCCGACGCCGCGAGAGACGGCTTCAAGCGCATAACCGACAGCTACGAGAAGCAAGTGCGAGGGATGAAGGACGAGCTCAAGGAGCTGCGACACGCGCGCATCGAAGACGCGGACAAGATCCGGCGGCAAGCCATCATCAGCGACCAGCTCCAGCACGAAATGTCCCGGACACTGCGAACAGAGGACAAGATGGTGAACATGCTGGGCAAATATAAAGAGGAGCATCGGAAAGAGGTCGACTCGCTCGTGCAAGAAGCTGAACACATGCGTACCGCCCTCCCCTCACGCGAACAAAGAGCCGAGGCCCTGGTAACATCCCTAGAAGAGACCCGCGACAAGATGAAGTGGGTCATGGCACAGAAACGGCGCGAAGCTTGACGGAATCCTACACTTGAACGGGGCTGGCTATCGCGCCACCACACACCTTTTACTACTAAGCTGACGACCTAATGACTGCATTTTGGGATAGAAAGGATCTATGTAGCATATCTGGCTTTTTGGCGTTGGGTACCTTTCGGCGAACTCGGGATACCAGGCGTCTGCACGCATGGGCGGGGCTTCATCTCGTGTCGAGAGCATGGAAGCACCTTTTGTCAGCGTTCTGAGAGCAAGAGAGAGACGGAGCGAGCATACAACGTAGGGTATCTACCTTGCGCTGCATATATGTATCTGCTCTAGAGCCAAGAAAGAGGACGTGGCTAATGGATACCAACTCAATAGTTGTTGCATACATGTTGCACCCTATTGCACAGCGCGTGCACATGTTTCGCTCCCATGCAGGTGCTCTGATCTGCTTTGGCATGAGGAGTATGGATTTAGTTAATAGATGGGAGCTGTTGTGAGGCGGAGCTGAGTCTGTTCATGGCTGGGTCTGCTGGTGCGATCATCACGGGTTATCGACTTCCCTTCTTGAACACCAATCAATTCGATGAACGCAACAGAAGTATTTGGATATCATTAACCATAGCCATAACCATAACAAGACAACACGCTCCTTTCCCTTCTCTTCCTATCCACCCATCCCTAATTCCCATAAAACTCCTTCCAATCCCCCCAAATAATCTCATCCTTGTACTTCCTCATCAATTCCCCCGTCGCATCCTCGCTCTTCACATGCGCCCACGCCCCCGCAAAATGCAGCACAAACGCCCCGTGCTCCCACGCCTTCTTCGCGTCGTCGTAACACGCAATCTCCGAGGGGAACGCGTTGAGCTTGTACTGCGGGACCCGAAGCGTCCTGTCCCCGGCCTCTTTCTCGGTCGCGATGAGCCGCGCCATGGCGTCTTGCTCGCTGAGGTGCTCGTCGGAGTCGCGGCCTGAGGAGTGGATGGCGTAGATGGAGTGCAGGAAGTCGAGGGAGCGGGGGTGGGAGCGTACGAGGAAGGAGCCGGTGTTGAGACCGTTGCTGGAGAGCGGGTTAGACAAGAGGCATACTTATATAAGGAGAGATGAAATTGGTGGCCTACCAGTCGTGCGTGGTCAGGTAGTCGATGTCGTCTGGGTTCGTGGCGTTGGCGAGGGACTCGGATATGATGTCTGTGACTTTTATGCCCGTGTTGGTGATCAACGTGTCGAAGTCCATCCACCAGAGCCAGTCCCATCGGTCCTTTTTTATGAGGCGCTCCATCATGTCGTACTGTTATGCCTTAGCCTAGAAATGTGAAGGGCGAGGTGAATTGGTGTAGTACCTTCCAGTATGTCGTCCCTCGGTCGGTGTGTTCTTCGTAATCGACGACAAGATCGTAGCCATGTCGGCGTGCATAGTCTTTGTAGGGACTTGTCAGTATATGCCTCCTTCTTGGTTCTGGTCTTGCTCACGATCTTTGTTCTTCAGCGAAAGATGGATGTACGACTTCTCATCCGTGATGAACGTCACAATGGCAATACGCGGGGGCTTCGGCGGGTCGGGTGGAGGAGCTTCTGGCGGCGGAGGTTCCGATGGAGGCGCTTCTGGGGGAGGAGGCTCTTCTGGAGGTGGAGGTGGTGGTGGTGGTGGTGATGGCTCCTCCATGCCTGGCGGCAGCTCTGCAGGAATAGGATCCCCGAATGGTACTCCATGCGACAAATGCCAGCCAAACCAGACTAAGAAGATAGTACCGAGAAGGATGCCGGGCGAGAGCTTTAGCGATTTGACAAGCATGGCTAATAAGATAGAGAAGAGCTCATGAAGAGCTCAGCACCCGCGCGAGAAGGCTCAGATGTCAACGTCTAGCAAGAGTTGGTACTGCACGCATGCATGCCAAGTTTGCTGGGGATGGGAGGATAGCCCAGGGACTAGACCTTGGAGCTGAACCGCGCGTCCAATAAGGGGGTCTAACATCATGGTACGAGAAATGCCCGATAAGACTACCCACGGTTCAGGAATTTTCCCGCAATTCAGTGACATCTGACAGACAACAGCTACATGAGACGAACTATAGATGACTTGTTGCCAAGCTCTATACCTGTTGCCAAGCTCGATAACCTGCTGTTGCCAAGCTCAAATCATGACCCGCTTTGCACGCTTCCCCACACGGGCCGCAGCCGTCGCTCCCTCAATCACGTGCTAATCTTGAAGGAGGCTGGGATCTCCAGCCACCCTCCGTCGTCATTTCCTTCGTCGTTGCCTGCGCACATGCTTGTTAACGCTTGATACATCGCATACGAAGCACTCGTACATTCTTTTAGGACGTGAATGTTTATAAAGACTTCATGGAACGACGCCGCTACAAAGGCCGTGGGCGAGGAGGACGCCAATCCTACAGCGCAACACCCAAGGGTGTATTCATGAACGGTGTATGGCATTGTAAGTCCCACCTGGGCATAGCACAAATGTCCATACGACTTGCTAATACCAAGGCCGCTGTAGGCGACTGCAACCCACGTCAGCCAGCTGTTCACTTCCAGACGAAGAAAGAAGGCGCGAATCAAGGGCGCTGGTGTAAGAGTCCCCGCTATGGATTCTCGGTCTGTGGAGTCTGATGCTTCATAGTCTACTCATGTCAGAAGCAACGGGACGATCCGAGGAGCTGCAAGTTCTTTCTCTGGGACAGCGACGCGAAGCCCAGAGAGCAAAGGGCGCTCCAGAGCAACTCGCGAACAGAACCTAATCGAACGAATGCAACACCTACCCGACCGCAGCGCGATATATCACCGCCTCCCCCATACACCGTAGAAAGTGGTCCTTCCGAAAGTGTGCGGAAGAGGAACCGTGCACTCGTTGACGAGGATGAGGATGAGGACGAAGACGACTATGGTTTCGATCGAGAGGACACTGAGTTCGACAACGAGCTGAACCGCGCTGTGGTGGCCGCTGAGACACCGAGAAAGGCCGCGAGGACCGAGTCGCACACCACGCCGCGGCGCACGTTACCCTGGGATACAGAGCGAAATGTTGCCGCAGGCTCATTGCCAACGCCTCAGACAGACCAGCGGACCAAAGACCCTTTCTCGACTCGATTCTCGCAGCCCGGAGGCTCGTTTCTCACGCCCTCACGATTCCATGACGAGGATGCTCAAAGGCAAACTGTGACGCCAGCCTCAAGCCCCTTTGACACGCCGACACCGGCGAGGTTCAAGGATGTCGGAACTGAGAAGCCCGATGATATCGTCCAGGATGTTTTTGGCTTGCTCCGCGAAGAGGGGGTCGTCCTGGACACCAAACCAGAGTCTAGTCTAAGACGGCTTCTGGAAAAGCATGCCAGACGAGCCGAGGGCGCCAATCAGGGCCGTGAAGTCGCGAGACGCCATATGGTTGCCAAAGACGCCAGGATCACAGAGCTCACGTATAAGAACAACACGCTACAGGCTGAGCTCGAAGCGGAGAAAGCTACTATAACGATGATGGTTTGGGAACGAGACAAGGGGTCCAATGACTGAACGATTTCTGTACCAGTAGAAGTACTAACCATTTCGAGATTACCACAGGCCCTTCTAGGTTTCTGGGTTTACGAACAGCATCTCATCGTCATCACATGCTGGGAGCAGGATTCGGCGGCAGGGACTTTTACAAGAGCGTGCGAATAATATGGTGGCACGGTACGACTGGGGGTACGCGGACGCAACGCATTCCCTATACTGGGCGCATGTGCAGTCTCATGGGTGTGAAAATGGACAGACGCGAAGCTCTTCTAGTTCCAACGTTCTCTAGACGCGTAGCACAAGCACTTGCTACCGCTTTCTATTGGTACAGCTTCCGGTTGGACCCGGCGCTCACGTAGCTGGATCTTACATGATGAAGAGCCCACGATTACCTTGCCGAAGTTGGTGGTAATTCCGTAGGACGAGAGGGGATAACTTGACGGTAAAATGGATGGGTATCACGTTTGAATAGCTACGCAAAATGCCGAGTCTCTTCAGCTACCTCTGATCATGTTGGGAATTCTTTCATCATGATGCTAGTCCCTCGCCCGGGCAAAGTGCTTGTGCTCTGCTGGAGTAACCTTAAAAACTTCATATTCGTCCATCGCATGGCTCAGATGAATCTTATCTACACTTGCTATTAGTTAGGACCTGCTGACCTTGCACATACACTTCTCCTTTTCTTTTTCGCGAGAATTTCTATAGAGGCCTATAATCATATTAACCATGCCAAAGCCAATCGTCATACTCTATGCTAACCTCTAAAGAGCAGTCATTCACAGGATCATTCGAACTCTATATATGTGACTACGTGTCCTCTATCTCCGCTCCCTCTCCATTCCCCTCTACCCCCTCACCCTACCATCCAACCCAACCTAACCAGAGCTATAACTCCCCTCAACCCAACCCCCATCCACATACCATGCCGCCTTGGTCACGTACTTGCTCTCATCGCCCAGCAGGAACGCAATGCTCGCCGCGATCTCCCAGGGCTCGGCCAAATCGCGCTTCAGGATCATGGGGATGTTGGATGCGGTGAGGTGGAATTCGCCGGCGGGTGAGTTGAAGGGTTTGGCCATCATTTCGGTGTTGATGCAGCCGCTGGATGGGATTAGAGGGTGTTGGTGATATGAGGGGTAAGGGAGAAAGGAGAAGGG
Source organism: Lophiostoma macrostomum CBS 122681 (assembly GCA_010405375.1). Taxonomy (NCBI): domain Eukaryota; kingdom Fungi; phylum Ascomycota; class Dothideomycetes; order Pleosporales; family Lophiostomataceae; genus Lophiostoma; species Lophiostoma macrostomum. The sequence goes on from MU004465.1 coordinate 41,006, forward strand.
AGAGGAGGGCAGAGAGGATAGGGAAGGGGGGGGGGAGAGGGGGATGCAAGGAAGGAAAAAACCAGGAAAGGAAGAAAACAACACTTACGGGCACAAGGCATTCACTCTGATGCCTCTCGGCGCGCCTTCAAAAGCCGCAACCTTCGTCAGACCGATGAGGGCGTGTTTGGCCGCTACGTACGCGGCTACACCCGCAGAAGCGTAGTTACTCGTGATGCTTCCTACGTTTACGATTGCGCCGCCGTCCTTGATGACCTTCATCTCTTCTTGGAGGCAGTGGAATGTTCCGGTGACGTTGACATTAAGTAGGTTGGAGAAGTAGGTTGCGTCCAGCATGGTTATTGGGTAGATTTCACGCTGTTCTTGGGCTGCACGTGGGATGTTAGTCAGTATGATATCAACTAGCTTTGGAGAGTGATGTGTGGGTTTTCGCAGGTACCTAGGGTATGCATATGGTGTTGAGGACGTACCAGCGACATTTGCGCAACCATCTAGAGGACCAAATTTCTCAACCGTTTGCTTGATCCATGATTGAACAGTCTCGAGCTTCGAGATGTCGACGACGCTTGTCCAGTAGCGGCCTTTGGCTTCAGGAAACTCTGCATCGATTTCGGCGGAGGCTTTGGCAAGATCTAAATGTGAAATAGAACGTCAGTGAGGTTTACATGGAAAATTCCACATGTCACTTCTCATTTACGCAATTCAACGACTATGTTCGATGACCAGACTTTGAAATTGGGGAAGCAGCACTGGGATTCGGTGACGTACTCTCTGCCGAAGTTGCGCACATAGACACAGTGGCTCCACGTGCAAGGAGATACTTGCATAAGGCAAGTCCGGTACCTCGGCTGGCACCCGTGACCGTAATTACCTTTCCAGCAAATGGTTGTGTGTTGACGGCATACGGGCTCAGAGTTGCAGTCCCGTTTGAAGGCAGATCAGCAGTGGGAGCCATAGCTTCGGGTCGCGTCGCCTTAGACAGGTGCCGAGCTGCGATGCCGGCACTGAGAGATCCTGTAGAATAATCCTCCTATTGCAAAGCCAGAATAAACGGGAAATGCGAGATCAGGCACCGAGAGAGTGGACAGTATGCGGGCAGGTGTTTTCGACGACAGTGTCGTCCCATGCAGGTGTGCACTGAGCATCTTAAAAAGAGCGGGTCGTCCAACATGTCACACTCTCCGTCTCCTGATCGACGATGTCTCCTTGACCGCTCAAGATGAGCCAGCCTCGCAGGAGCACTGGTAGGTTGTTGCTCCAGCAAAGATGGCGGGATACTGACTCGCTGGCGTAAAGTGTCCCGTAACCTTGATGGGAATAGAGGGCCCGAGGCAATGGGTCGCCGCTCCCTGTCAGACGTTTCGGCTACAAGCTTCCACTTCCCCGGCTCAATTATCCGAAATCTTCGTTCGAGTCCTCCAGGTGTCGCTTCCAGTTTCCAGAGTCTTGCAGTACCACAACATCCGTCCCAACCGCATTATAAGAGAATAGTCGGTCCGTTGGATGCTATCAGGCGGCTTGCTGCATAGTAATTATAATCGTTCGTGCATCGAGATTTGCGGTTCGTTGCCCCATAGCGGACCTCTGTCGAGCAAGCACATCAAACCTGCTCAAGTCTTCTCGCCGTACGAGGATACCGCTGAAAACTAAATGGGTGGCAGAAAGGCCTGTTTCCCATCTCGGGAACGGGCCCGCTCCCGCCTCCACAGGAAACGGGAGGTTTGAACGGCGGTCAGCTCGAATTGAGTTTGGCTCGATCCCTTTGCGCTGTGGCGGTCTTTCGCGTAGGGCGATCCCCCATGCCCGTCCTGGTAGCTCGACGTCCTTTTGACCAGTCAGCAAATCTTGTTCCTGCAGTGTGGGTCCTTAGCTGGGAAGCCTGAGTTGGCAGTGTGGGTCTTTGTTACGAATTTACATGTCTGATCCTGAACAAGATCCGCTTTTCAAATTGAATTCAGAGGTGCCCGCTTCACCATAGTTCACTTGGTTTTTCTTGTCGACTAGATCCTTCTGCGGGTCGAACATGCAACTGCCGTTCTCTTCCCAGAACGGCTTCACCGCGACATAATGTGCAGTGCGTACCATCAAGCGCTGCTTGTCGTAAGTCTAAGAGTTAGGGGACATCCGCTGTGTCATTTTCCATAAGAAGGACGAAGCCATTCTACAAATGGTTTGACATGATCCTTACAAGGCAAATGAGGGATCGGACCACGAGCCCCAGCGGGGATATCGTAACCAACAGGCAAAGCGGCAACGCTCAAACTTGCCCTTGCAAAGTTCGCTTGGCTGTCGGGCGTTGATCAGCCGTTGGACAGGCCTGACCCTTCCCCTTTGTGCTCGCAAGTATCTGATCTGGCATTCTTCTCGAAGATCTCCCCAGGAACTCCCATGAACACTGTGCACTGTGTGAAAGTGCTCGAATATAGGACTAGCAGAGTCCCTCGGAACATGAGCATCGGCTGGCACGACGACGCCGGGCTTCCATTCTCTTTGCAAGCGGCCTGAGTTTCCTGCCCGACACTTTTTGGACAATGTTCGACTCAATCGACGCGTCATGGCGCCCACTTCTTGCGAGACAGGCTGTCGACAATACGACTGGTGTCCTGTATATGGCGGAACCGCCGCCTGGGCAAATAAGATATACCGTTGATCGTCCGAACCTTCACAAGGAATTGACTGCGACTGCGATATCGATGACAGTTGTTGCTTGCATCGCAGTGGCGCTCCGCGTCTTTACCAGAGTCCATGTAACGAAGGCAGGCCTCGGCGTCGACGATTGTAGGTTCGAATGCTCAATCGGTGGGACCAAAGCGCTGACGGTATTCAGATATGGTTCTCATTGCATTGGCGTTTGCGATAGGGTTGCTGGGAATGAATTTCAAACGTCCGTAATCTGGCAGCGACCGACTCAGCCCCTGCTAACGATAGTGCAGACATGGCCGTCGGTCTTGGTTATCATTTCTGGGATGTGCCCATGACAGATTATATGGTTCCCTTTCAAGTAGTAAGCAATCCCAATACCTGCAAGACATGAAAATTGTACTTTTCTAACGAGGGTACAGATGACCTTGGCCGGCACCATGGTATACTCGCTCAGTCTCGCATTCTCAAAGATGTCCATACTTTTTCTGTACCTCCGATTATCCCCTCAGCGATGGTTCAGAATACTGGTGTGGACTCTTCTTGGCGTTGTTGTCACGTACGCGGTCATATACAACCTCATAAGCCTCTTCGGCTGTCGTCCAATTGCCGCTACCTGGGACCTATCACAGCTTCCCGATGCGAAGTGTCTGGACCAGCTCACCAAGTGTATGTGGCCCAGTATATGAAGGAGCTGGTATCGATCAAGGAATGTTTACACTGTGCAAGCAAGATGTTTGGATATTCTTTGATCGACCCTAGCTCCTTCGTATTCGTACCCGATCTTTGATATCGTCTGCTGACTTGCTTGCAGACATGGCTCTTTCTATCCTGAACATCATCATTGATGTGTTCGAGCTCATTCTGCCGATTCCAGTCGTAGTGCCCCTTCAAATGTCCACTCGACAGAAAATTTCGATATGCTTAGTGTTCGCAACTGGCGCATTGTGAGTAATCCTGACCACTATCGGTTGAACCCTTTGCTGATGACAGTCTAGCGTATGTGCGGTAGCCATTAAGCGCACGCTGCTCCTGCCCCCTCTGATGGTCTCGAAAGACTATACGTGGGCGGCCGTTGAGCAGTTTCAGTGGTGCTTCGTCGAAGTTGATGCGGGCATCATCTGCGCTTCTATACCAGCACTCAAGGCCTTCTTCGTTCGATACCTTCCTGGCCTCATCAACTCTAGCATACGAAGCGATCAGCAGCACTATGCAGGCAACTCTTCAAAGAACAAGTCGCCGTATGACACGATAGAGAGAGAAGATAGAGCCCGCTCAAAGAAGAAACCGAGTCTCTACGAACTGACTGTGTTGGACAATAGCTCGGAAAAGTCGCCAGCGCGAGCGACCAGTTCGAATGATGACGAAGCAAGGCTATGGACTGGTCACGGCAAGGGCTCCGCTGAGCCGGGAGATGCGATAGTACCACATGCAATGTGAGTCTAGATAGCCGTTGTTCGAGACAGTTGTCGAGCGCGATGGTGACATTCGTTGACCAGCAGGTGTCATCCACGATCGCCAAGCCACTAAGTCTGTATTGTCACGTGAAAGGGGCGGGCGTGCACCCATCCACGGGTCTAGAAATGAAACCTGCAGTAACACCAGTTTCAACCTTGCGCAACATCAGGCTTCGTAGCACCCCGATCAAGGCTTTTGGGCATCATTCCAGGGCTCCTCCGCAGCTACCCTACAATACGCGATCTATTGATGGTGCGTCAGCTACTGCATCGCATCGCTGCGGTGTTTGTGCGGCAACCATGACGAAACAAGCTGCGCGAAATGTGCGTCCGCTACTGGCCACGGATGGACTACACCGCTTTAATAATGAACAAAGTCCTCTTCACCAGAACATTCGCCCGTGAATCTCTTCAAATACACTTCAAGGTTTATAAGCCAGCTGGTCGCTCCTTCATACCCGGGTGTCTCCTCGTCTAATTAGATTGTCCTAAGCCGAAATACCGGCGGCTTTAATCAAAACCTCCACACATCACCAACCACTTGTATTTCAGCCCTCTGTGAGAAACCTGGGGAAGCCGCATTCAATATATTGCACGACGAGGCGTCATTGCACGAGACCACCCCAATGAAGATGTCACCCCGGCCAGGCATGTCGAGGAAACACTCAGCCAGAGTGCGCAATCCTTTCCCGGATACAGTGACTACCACCATCTTCATATCGAATTTACATTGCCCGTCATGCGTGGACAGCATTCAAGAGTCCTTAAGCTCGCTGCAGCCGGCACCCGAGTTTGTTTCTCAGTCTATTGTTTCGCATTCCGTTGTCATTCGCCACGAACAGTCCCTTGCTCTCGAGGACATCTCCGGTTCTCTCGAAGCTGCTGGGTTCGAGATACACAGCATCTTCCAGGACGAGGACTCTACAGCAAAGCCAGTAGAAGTCCGGCATCCCGAGCAGCGTGAAGCTGAGTGGCAGGATAGTCTCGAACAAGCAGTCTCCAAGTGGGCTTGGCCACGTGGTCGCGTCCAAACTCCTGCACCCAACCGGAAGGAACCCGAAGACATGCACAAACGACAGAAGCATGTGGAACAGTGCGAGCAGTGTCAACAGGAAGCTGGGGGCGTTAGCATTGATGTCCACGATCAGGACCAATTTCCCAAAAAGCCCGCAGCAGTCGTCGTCCAAAACGAGAAGACCAGTATCTACGATGGTGCGACATCTCCTCTGGCAAGCGACACCTTTGTTGTTGTAGATACCCCGAAGGCACCAGTGCTATGCAAAGCTACGCTAGGTATAACGGGGATGACCTGTAGCTCTTGCGTGAGTAGTATCACTCACGCCGTAGAGCAGCTGCCATGGGTCCGATCGATCGACGTCAATCTTCTCACAGCCAGTGGAACGGTTGTCTTCGAAGATAAAAGTCGACTCGACGAGGTCATAGAGACTATCGAAGACACCGGCTTTGATGTCACAGTCGACAAGGCCACGGAGCTTCGATCCTCTGCGATAAGAGCAGTCACTCCTCAACCTCGATCGGACAGATGGCGAGCAACTTATGCCGTCGAGCCGATCACATGTGCAGGATGTGTAGGGCCTATAGTGGACGCCTTGAAGACTCACAGCTGGATTGAAAAAGTGGACGTTAGCCTTGTCACCAAGAGCGCTACAGTCGTATTCTTAGGCAAGGAACACTTATCAGAAATCAAGGACACTATCGAGGATACCGGAAAAGACGCCGATCTTGTTGACGTTGTGTCCGAGGACGGAGATGAACAAGACCACGTAGATCGAGCCGTCAGCATTCGCGTTGAAGGGATGTTTTGCCATCATTGTCCTGGTCGGATTACGCAGGCACTCGGCGATCAATACGCAAAGGAATATACCTTTGAACTCGAGGATCCTCCATTGTCGCAGAAATCCCCCGTACTGAACATTAGGTACATTCCTTCTTCACCAGAATTCACTATTCGGCACATCTTCGAGACTATCATGAGCCTCGATCCCAACTTCAGTCCGTCGGTATATCATCCTCCTACCATCGAGGAACGAGCTCGCGAGATGCATGCTCGGGAGCGCAGGCAAATTCTGTTCCGCTTGGTGCTGTCTATAACTGTCGCCATCCCGACCTTCCTTATTGGCATCGTCTTTATGAGTCTAATTACTTCGGAGAATCCGATACGTCATTACATCATGCAACCAATGTGGGCTGGGAATGTAACTCGAGCTACCTGGGCCCTCTTCATTCTCTCGACTCCGATTTACTTCTTTGCGGCAGACGTGTTTCATCGTCGAGCTATCAAAGAAATCAAGTCAATGTGGCGACCGGGCAGTCGTACTCCTTTCCTCCAAAGATTCTACCGTTTTGGAAGCATGAACATGCTCATGTCACTCGGCACAAGCATAGCTTATTTTGCTTCCATCGTGGAGTTGGCTCTAGCTGCTGCAAAGAAGTCGGCCGGCTCTATGACAGACTCCTACTTCGATTCGGTGGTCTTCCTCACCATGTTCCTCCTGATTGGTCGCTTTCTGGAAGCATACAGCAAAGCAAAGACGGGTGATGCCGTTACCTCCTTGGGCAAGCTTCGACCACAAGAGGCTATTTTGACAGATTCCGAGAAAGGCGATTCCAGGGTCGCAACCGATCTGCTCGAGATTGGTGATGTTGTTAAAGTACCACATGGCGCATCTCCACCATTTGATGGAACCATCCTCGAGGGAACCTCAGATTTCGATGAGTCTAGCTTGACTGGAGAATCCCGGCCAGTGAAGAAGGGACCAGGCGATACAGTTTTCTCAGGCACTATCAACAAAGGCCAGCCTATCAAGATAAAGATTACCACAGTATCCGGCACGTCCATGCTAGATCAGATCATCAACGTCGTTCGAGAAGGACAGGCTCGCCGGGCACCAGTGGAACGTGTTGCCGATACGATCACTAGTCACTTCGTTCCTTTTGTAGTCTTGGTCGCCATCGTTACTTGGGTAATATGGCTTGCTCTTGGATCATCAGGAGCTATTCCAAGCGACTGGAAGAACGAGGCTTCAGGAGGATGGGCGCTCTGGTCTCTTCGCTTTGCTATCGCTGTTTTTGTCATCGCTTGTCCTTGTGGTATCGGACTAGCTGCTCCTACTGCACTTTTCGTTGGAGGAGGTCTTGCGGCAAAGCACGGGATCTTAGTGAAAGGCGGCGGAGAGGCTTTTCAAGAAGCTAGCTCGTTGGACTGCGTCGTATTCGACAAGACTGGGACCCTCACCCAAGGTGGTGATCCTGCTGTGACGGATCATGCAATCGCGAACGACCACAGCGAAGCTTTTGTACTTGGCTTGGTCCGTTCATTAGAGGAGAACAGCAACCACCCGATCAGCCGTGCCCTGCTCTCATTCTGTGGGGACAACAAGGCCGAATCTCGATCGCTTGTCAACATTGATGAGGTTCCTGGAAAAGGACTAGCAGGCGTGTACAAGGTCAATGGTGGGGAAGAGACCGTCATCATCGGCAACGAAGCTTTCATGTCAGATTACTCTGTCGCCATCCCGGCCAAGGAGGCTTCGTTGTTGGAAACCTGGAAAGCACGAGGAGAGTCTGTAGCCCTCACCGCACTACTCCGGTCTACATCACCAGGAGACAAGCAAACATGGCAACTCGCCGCCATTTTCGCCATCTCTGATCCCATCCGCCCCGAGGCGCCCTCGGTCATCTCTGCCTTCAAGAAGCGCGGCATCGATGTTTGGATGCTATCTGGCGACAACCAAATCACCGCCAACGCCGTTGGTGCTCAAGTTGGCATCGCGCCTTCCAACATCATCGCTGGAGTGCTGCCCGACCAGAAAGCCGAGAAGATAAAGTACCTGCAAAAGACGCTTACCAAGACGCACAAAGTCAATCCTTTCAAGCTTGAATTGCCCGGAAAGCGCAAGACGACTACGAAGCGCGCAACGATTGCCATGGTAGGCGACGGCATCAACGATGCACCCGCCCTCTCTACTGCCGACCTTTCTATCGCCATTGGCTCTGGCTCCGACATTGCCCTCTCTTCGTCGTCTTTCATCCTCATTAATTCGCACCTCTCCACGCTCCTAACTTTGCTCGACCTTTCTCGCGTCGTGTTCCGTCGCGTGTACTTCAACTTCGGATGGGCGCTGGTATACAATTGCGTTGCGATGCCGATCGCAGCGGGTGTCCTGTATCCAATCACGACGGGCCAGCAAACGATGACGATGCATCATAATGGCGTTGGTATGGATGGTGGTATGGGTATGGGAGATAATGGAATGAAGCATATCAGGCTCGATCCAGTCTGGGCAAGTTTGGCTATGGCGTTGAGCAGTGTTAGTGTGATTTGCAGCAGTTTGGCGCTGAGGAGTAGGGTGCCGGGTTTGGGGTTTAGGGTGAGGAAGGATAAAGGAGAATAAGGTTGATTGGCCGGGCTATGATTTGGGGCCACGTGGATAGACTGGCGGGCGGGCGAACATGGAGTGTAGAGACTGTTATTATTCTTAAAGCAATTATCATATCAATGGGTTTTCGAGTTATACGATAAATAACAAGATCGTCCATTTGAAAAGCTATCTCCCCTTCTACGATACTCGATACTAGCTTGGCAAGGACTTGTTGACACACCGAGTAGATGGTCAGTCGGCGTATACCCCCTTGATTATGTCCCACTTGACCAGAGCGAGAGAGACCTGCGCGAAGAACGGTCAAGTTGTATGACTGGGTATCAAGGGACCTGTTATTGCATGTGACAAAGAGCTTCCTGACCGCCCCATTGGAAGATGAATGGGCACAGTCTCAAGAGTAGAGGCTGAGAGAGATGGGCTCCGTTGCCGGAACCACGACAGTGTTCCCGTTATTGGTACGGACATGCGTACCCTCCTCTGCGTTGGGAGAGAACGACATTTGTGCACCATGATCCACCAGATACATGATACACTTGAGAGCGTTGGCTAGGTCCTGGGCAGTTCCTGTAGGCGTTCTGCTCTGATTGAACCTGTCTGTAGCATAGTCTAAGGCGCTGAAACCATGGTGATCCCGGTCATTGATTCGTATAGTCTGGCTCTTGATAGCAAGAATCTCTTGGAGTACGTCGGCACGGTTGTATAGCGTGCTCAAACGCAGGATCGTCCGGCCTTCGAGGCATCGCGCGTTGAAGTTGATGCGCTTGTCGTCGTACTTGGTCAGTTTAACGTTGGATCGACCTTGGAGAACGTGAAGCAGGCCTCGAAACAAATCTGTCATGCCATCGGCACCGTAGCCGTTGAGGTAGAGGAGTTCAGTCTTACGTAGAAGTGTCTGGTCGGGAAAGTGGTCCAGTGCTACAATGCTATCAAAACCCGGGAGATCCGATACAAGCCTTCGCGGTTTTGGAAATGCACCAGGATCCACGACATCTTCCAAGGGAATAAGAGTATCTCGACTGGCATCAGGGAAGGCCCATACCCATGATACTCTAGCGACTAAGAAGTGTGTGATTGTTTTCAGGACGCCCGCAGTGATCGATTTTGTTCGCCAACGGTGAGAAAGATAATCCAAGAGGAAAGCCCGCTTATAGTCTCTGAGACCGCCAATAAGAGCCAAGTGGTGTCTCAGGTGTTCGCAATCATCCATCACGGCCAGCCACTGTAGGCTGAAGCTGCGGTGCAACGACATCATACTGAGAAAATTGCGCCCTTCATTGTCCGTGTGCCCAAAGTCGAAACATTTGATGTACAGTAACAACAAAAGCTTCCGGATGTTACCCGAATGTGAGTCTTGTTCCGTTGCATGTCCCCGGAGTCCACTTGGATCAAGCACAAACAAGAAATTCTGTCTGTCCTCATTCAGGACGTTGACATCGTCGATGACATCGATGATGTTCCTCAGAACTTCGAAGGGTGCAGCCGCTCGGGCTGCAAAGAACAGGTAGTTATTACCAAAATCATCGCGATAATTGATCTCGTTGTGATATGGAGTAAGGTCTGTTGGGAGATGATCGTCGGCGAGAGCTCGATGCAGGCAATCGACCTGATGGCTGCAACAGGTCTTGATAAGCCTGGAGTTGACTTCCTTAGTTCTTCGTTTCTGAAAAGCGATCACCTCCCCAACTTCCAAGTTCAAGCGGTGAACAACCGGCGGGTCTCCCGGAGGTGACTGACTTTCTTGATGCTCTTTCAAGGTAAATTTGCTAAGAAGACTCACAATTCCAGAGATGCATGAAGAGGATCGACTTTGGCGGCTCAATAGTTGGCGAAGCATAGGGTGACGATCGCAACGTGATGTTCGTACAAGTGCAGAAGTCGTGTTGGAATTCAACCCCATCCGAGCGAAACCCAATTCAGTCGATGCATTTGGCGTATCGCTGAGAGACTGAGGTGACGTTGATGAACAATACTGATTATCGAAGTTTGACATATCGATTCTATCATGCACCGTGTCAGGCATAGTGGCACGATCAGCCGCCCTATGGTTCCTCAACTTGACTTGTCTGACAAGAGCAACACGAGTCCTGACCGTATCGTGGTCGGTCGGAAAGACTCGGTTATAACCACCGAAAAGCAGTTCCCGTAGGATTTGCTGTGGACGCCGCTCTCTGCAACCGTTAGCCTTGGTACAATGCCCAAATGATCAAGAAGATCGAAGACTCACTGATTCTTTTCAGACATCAAAACCCCTTCGGTAAGGTACTCGAGAACGTCAAGTGTTTCCCTAAGCTCGATCCCACACATTCGGAGCATCACCAACCGTTTACGTTTCGACTCTGACCAGAATGGCGGCCTCCCCCTACGCTTGTAGAACGGCGTGCCTATAGATATTCCATCTAAATCGATCGCACCTTCTCTTTCATCCATGATACAACGTCACTTATTAGTGGCTATGATTATACGATTAAATTTCGAGAGGCTTGGGATTATCATATTATGGTGACATGTGTGAAAGTATGTAGCTACAGCACTGGAGACTACGCTTCTTAAGCGGAAAGGTGTGCTTTTAACTTGTGATCTGTTTGGCCCCCTCACCGGAAATGGCGATCCACAATTGGCGTGCAGCGAAAAAAATCCAGGCTAACTGATTGGGTGAGATGAGCGTTCGTGACGGATTCGATACAGCTCGGGTGTGCTGTGCCACCTGATAAGCTGACCCTGGTCGTAAGGCAGGCCGAACGAAAAAAAATGTATCTGGCTACTTCCTCTCCAAAAGAACCAATAATTTGCGCGTTGGAAAAAGCTATCGCTCAAGGAAATATGACCGAACTGTCAGTTACCCGAGCGGTGTAAAGGTGCATTCATGGAAAAAGGTCACCTCAAGTCTTTACAGGCAGCAAGCGACATGCGAACTACAGACAACTACAATAATCGGGCAGGTGACGGCTTCTACTCAAGTTGGGGTTGGTAGGTGTCGCTTATCGATGTACTTGAGTATCTATCCTACCCTAGGTAGTTACGATTGCTGCCACCGCACCACGTAGTGAGGTCCAGACCTAGATTATTCCTCTTCGATATATCAATTTGTCAGCAGCTATTCTCAAAGCACTTCAATCACCCGTCGTGACGACTACCCTGTCAGTGTCGGATTCTAGGACGACCCTAAACCCCTCGCATAAGAAGCGCTTGCCGTAGAATGTGCGATCCTGTGTAGGATTCACATTTCGCAGACCACACGGGCTATTTCTTCTTGATCAGGACGAACTTCGCTCACACGAATGGTTTTGTATGCCATGGGCTTTGTTGCGAGGAACAAGACCCCTAACGGTTCGTAATCAATGCTTCTTGTGCCCTTCGATTTCGATTCCAAATCGTCAAGAATTGAAACATATGCCCACTGATTCTGAATCAGGTCCGCTAGAGAGGGTTTCAGGTCCAGCGGCATTCAAGACGTTTCTCAACCGGTGTGTCTCCGTTGCAGGCACAAATGCCGACTCTGCACCATTGTCTAGTAGGAGGATGATAGTCTTCATCGCAAGTGCTGTAAATAAGGGTAAAGAGCTTTTGCTTCGAGACATATTGAGTGTATCTGCCGCGTAGTCTAGAGCGCAGTAGCCTTCAGTATCGCGATGGTTCACCTCGCCGCCGGCTTCTAAGATGTACTTCAAAACATCTGGCAAAGCTCTTCTCGCCGCATAATGTACGACTGTTGCACCTTCTCGAGAGCGGGCATGAATGTTTGCGCCGCACTTGATGAGATCCTGTGCTGTTGCGAGTATACATTGATGTGGGACTGTCTTAATGGAACATTGGACGAGGAAGGTCATCAAGGGAGTCCGGCCGTAGATGTCGTACCTGTCGATTTCGGCAACAACGGATGTCTTGTCCATGGAACACAATTGAGGGATCAAGTATTCCATATGGCGGTGTAATTGTGACCGCCCGAAAAGGTCTTCGTCCATGAGCGTCTGACTCTGAGGCGACGCTTGTAATGGCGGTCGAAAGTAACAGAGAATATTATCTTTTAGCTTATCAAAAGTCGGGTGCAAAGCCATGAAGTCAATCAAGAAGGCCCCGGAGCAATCTCGCAACTTTGAAAAACGTCTAACCCTCCATTGCCATCTTATACTTTGCTCCATAATGGGCAGTACCCAGTGAACGTCAAAAGATGGCAGGGGAGATAGGAAGGTCAGGAAACTGCGGCCTTCATGATCGATATGATCGAAGTCGAACGACATTTTTTCCAGCTGGCGGATGAGACATTCGAATTTCGACGAATGCAGGGGTGCTGTATGCGAGACAACCGAAAAGCAAGAGCAGAGTAGAGTGTGGCATCCGCTCGGGTCGAGAAAAAAAAGGAAATTCTGGCCATCTTCGGAGATGGGAAATGTGGTAAGTACGCTTGATCGTAAAATATACAAGATGGTATCAGCATGTAGTCCTGTCCGAGCCGCGAAAAGTAGAGTCTTGTAAGCAAGCGGACCACGGAAGAGAGCTTCCCAAGACCAAGGATGGGACAGCCGTGGTGTTGGCAAAACATTAGCCAACCGATGAAAGCACGCAAGCTGTTGAGAACAGCAAGTGCGTATCAAGTCCCTGTTGTCTCTTTCTGATCTGCGGCGGTGCAACTCCATGATGGTCGTAGCGAGAGCTTTTCTGTACGGTGTTTCCAGAGAGAACGTGACGACTGGGGCGCTAGATACAGATATTCGACTGGACGTTGCTAGACTACTAGTTGAGAAGTTCTTTCGCATAATGCTCATAATGTCGGACACGAAGGAAGAGCTTAAGCTCGCTCTCTTTAAGATGTCTCTGATCCCGGAGCTCCGTCTCGATCGGATTGAGCCTTCGTGCGGGATTGCACATGTATCATTTGTGAAGAATCCAAAGACAGAACGGCGAATGATTGATGTGCCAAATGGTTGAGCGGTCTCATGCAATGGCATGATCTTACGAGTTTCTTGGGTCAAAGCCGTTGTCGCGTTGGAGTCCTTAAACCCTGTGACGGCGACATTGCCTATGACTGGCACTCCTTCTCGTCGCATTGTGGATCTCCGATTTGAGTCTCGGATGGTACGACCGTATTTTCCCATACTTCGTAGTATCACTGCCCGCCTGCGCGAGGTCGATCGATTTCGCGGACATAGCCGATGATAATCTTCTGAAAGAAGCTCACGAAGTATTTGTTGAGCACGTCGCTGCCTGGATTGACGAACATTAACTACCATCAAATACACGGACGTGTGTAACGTACTTTGGTTCGTAGGCATTCATGTTCAACGTAGTCAAGAGTTCCAGGACTTGACTCAAGGGCAGCCCACATAATCGGAGTACGACTAGCTTCTTCTGCAATGAGTTGGACCAATCACATGGTCTGCCCCGACCCTTTCTCTGTTTTAGGGGAACAGACAATCTTCGTTTTTCGATTCTGTGTCCTTTGTGCATCGTTAATGTTTAGAGATGATGATGCTTGGTTGTAGAGGAGAGAGATTGGAGCGATGCGAATGAGGGGTGAGTGGAGTATCATACGCAACACAATTAAATCGAGTGTCTCTTGAACCGTGTGTTCAGATACCTGGGTGCGCTAAGATCGCAATTAGCAGGTGGACCAGAAACGAAATAAAGTCTCTCTCGGGATTGGCTCATCTGTATAAGGCTGAGACAGATGGCACAGCGAGGCAAATCCGTCTCCACCTGATGGATGACCGCATAAGAGCGAAATAAATGTCAGCCAATGAAGGTACGCAAACGACCTATTCGGATTGGACGGTATAATATCATCCGCCGGCTAGTTTTACGATGCTCGCCCCACTACCGGTGAAGCATCGGAATCTAGAGCGGAAAGAGGAAATAAGCTACTATGATCAGCGTAGTACACCACTGTAGGCATATCGAGAAATCGGGACACGTAATAATTCCTCATTCCACTAAGAGTTACAGAATGTCCCGGCTACTGTGCTGCACGCTGTCAGGAGTATCTGCAAAGCCCGAGCGTCAGCCATCGAATCAGCTGAAGCAATGGAAAAGAAATCACAGCGTTGTGGCTATGGTTTACGAGCTAGTTCCAATTTGTTGATGTGGTAGGGTGTCGAAGATGACTGGCGAAATAATTCAGCGAAGCTGCCGATAGTCCCAGTATAAGAAGCCTGCGGCAGCTCCATCCAAGCCCATGAAATTCTAGATTGCGAACCAGTGCAAGCCGAAACGATGACAAATTCCGGTAAGTCGTTATACTCAGCTGTCACGGACATCCAATTTCCAAGGTACCCGAGCGTTGACCAATAGAGCAGAAAGACGCTCAATGGAAGCCGCCTCCCTCACTTCCAACGTGATGCAGGCAGTCCTTCAAATTATCATCATTCTGATGTTTTACTACAATCGTCGCCAGAACACTGCCAATGCTGAACGAAGTAATGTCTCTTCTTTATCACCGAAGCTACGCTAATACAACACAGTGATCATAGACGCCTGACCTGACTACTCCGCAAACGACATTGATGTGGAGTCGTATGAGATTGACTGGACTCGGCCGCTCCACAAAGGATGCAAATTCCGGTGCGCTGGTGCAACATCTTGATCTTCTCGTTCTTTGCTCTTCGTGTGGCTGGCATGGCCTGGTGAGAGTTAAGAGTAGGGTGGTACTGTTCCTATATGGCTCTCTTTCTTTCAGTGATATGTTCAACATCGCTTCCGCCTCATGGGTCTTCTCCCAATGGAGCTATCGCTGGAATCGAAGCGTCACTCCCAGGTGACAGTCTGGTAGCCCAGATTCGTCCCTCAATGTTATCTACTTCGTCCGTCCCAGTAGCGCCATTAGAACAATGGGCAATGTGAGCAGAAGTGTTACAGCCCAAAGAAGACTTTGTCGTGTTCCTGATATTCATGATAGGTATATACCCCAAGCAAAACGCAGACGAAGGACGAGGGTAAAAACGTCAACTTGGGTGGAGAATATTTTTATTAGTAGAACGGCCTGAAGGCCTGATGAGTACCGGTATGCTGGATCAGGAAGGACCTAATATCAGCCTCGTTGAAAGGACGAATCCAGCATCCCTCCCTTCGCATGTGGCTGCAAGAAGGACAGGGCACCGTAGCTGCACCACATCTTTTGTAAATAGCGGAGTTTGAGAAAAGCTTTTTGAATGTGCCACACATCGTCGCAAATTTGTTGAGCTTAGAGGAAGAGGAGTAGATCTATAATTCTGCAATGCAGCGAGAGGGTAGCAACGAGGGAGCGAAGCCTGCAAAAGACGAAGTCTGGAGTGGGGCACTCCTGCGATTGAACATAGCCAGAGACGCTAACCTTGTTTTGGCTTAGCCTCGACCATGAGTGTACGCTGCACAGAATTTATCAGTAGCCACTGATCGTCTTATACGTCGTGCTATAGTCTAGAATCCCCGTGGTCATCATTGACCAGTACGTATCGATACCTGGCCTTGCCGTCTTCCATGTCGACCACAGTAGGATTGGCTTGCTTCATTCCTCGTTCTTGTATCCAGGGCTTGATACCTTTCTCCGCCGCAAACATCAACATCTCCTCGATCTCCTTGGGACTTCCAATCTGACTTCCACCTACTTTGCATCCCTTCGCGATCAACGCGAATGCCGAGATTGCAGGTAGACTGTCCTCCGGTGCACCGACCTGGATGAATTGGCCGTTCGTTCTTAACAATCGTAGGTATCCGGAAAGCGGCATATCCGGCGAGGATACTGTAGAGACGATAAGATCGAGAGACCGGCTGTGCTTCTTTTCCCACTTCTCGTCCTCGCTGGTCGCAATATACTCGTCTGCGCCCATATTCCTAGCATCTTCTTCTTTATTCCGCCGCCGACTGATTGCAATGACCCTGTCACACCCCAAAGCTTTCGCAAACAGGACTCCAAAATGGCCTAATCCACCTAGGCCTACAATTCCGACGCGCTTGCCGGGTCCAGCACCATTCTTCTTCAGCGGGGCAAACACGGTTATGCCACCACACATCATGGGCGCCGCATCTGCGCTCTTTACCGCATGAGGGATCTTGATAGCGAAATGCGCAGGCACTCGCACATAGTTGGCATATCCGCCCATTGACCAATAACCGTCCGCATATTTGCCATTGTAAGTTCCCACAAAACCCTTTCCGCAATGTTGTTCCATACCGCTGCTGCACTCCTCACAGTCATCTCTCAGGCAACTGAGCGCTTGTGCGCCGACACCAACCCGGTCGCCAACTTGGAGGCGAGTTTGGGCTGACTCGCCCGCGCGAACGACGTGACCGACAATCTCGTGGCCCACACATATCGGGTAGTGGGTCGGTCCCCATCCGGATCGGAGAGTGTGGATGTCCGTACCGCAGACCTGATTGACAGTCAGAAATAGACAATGCACCAGAATTTCAGGCCTACCCCGCAATGCGAGACTTTGATGTCAATATCAGTCTCCTGGAATGGCTTTGGCTTAAAGGACTCCCAGCGCAGATTTCCTTTGGCGGCAGACGAATCATGCCCGACCCACCCTTGGAAATTCTCCGGCGTCGTCATTGTAGATGGTACGTGAGGATTGGAGTTTGAGGAGCGGGAGGTCATTGAAGAGAAGAGGGCGATTTCAGCGGCGACATGCTAGTGAAGCATTCCACTGATTCAAGGGCCTTCATCATCGCCGAGCTCCTGATTCGAGCAGTTCGGCAAGTGGGAGGTTATCCGAGGTCGATTGAAGGGCCTTGGCTCAGTTGGTTCCCGTCCTCGCGAAAGGACCCGCCTCCGCGTGCTGCACCTCTGAAGTCGATCCATCAGCCGGGCTCGATTGACCGCGCCCGCTATGTTGGCTCTCACTCACGGTGGTTGAGGTCGATGCGTTCCGAGATCAAATCAGTGTGATGACGTAAGATTTACTAGAAAGAGGTTAGTGGATTCGTGTGCTGAGGGCAAGCCTTAACCTCCAAGCAATCGACGTCGATGCTTGGAGGTGGAAGGAACAACTGGTCAGTAGCGTTACCCCTCCCCGACAGGGGAGCAATGGGGGTCTGGGGGCGTGCCCCCAGGAAGAAAAAAAAAATAGCAAGGCCTCCCCGCCAGGGGAAACTTGAACAACTAAACCGTGTGACAGCAGGAGACATGGGAAACGTCGAACCCGGTGAGCACACTGTAGGCCATTGACCAGGTCGCAATCCAGAAAACTGCTCTCATTGACTATCCTAGGTACTTTTGCCTCTCGTTGTATTTTATCTCATGCAGCTTACACTAGCACAGTCAGGTAAGATGGAACTGAATAACGGCCTGCGTTGGCATTTCATCTACAACACCAAAGCATAGTTTGTAAACATCCTACCTAATCTTTATTCAACCCTTTCGTGAAAAGTGGGCTCTGCATGACCCTCTTCCAATCATGCAACATGGTAGTATTAGCACTTCCATCTCTTACTTCTTTTCCAGCCCTTTCGATCATCTCTTTCTCGAACGTTGTAATTAATTCTTTCCAGTTACCACCTTTGTGAATCTTCATAAGAGCATCTCTAAGCTGTCCCGCATCAGTAAGAGAATGATTCAGTCCTTGACCGCGTTGGTAAGTCATAGGGTGCACGGCATCCCCCACCATAGTGACGAGACCGCCGTGATTGTCCCAATGGTGTCCTTCAAGACCCGGATCCCAATTGGTCAATCCCATATACCAGACAGGATGGTCATCCGGTGTCCATTCATAGGCACTCTTCCAGGGATCACAGAATACATGTGCAAACTCTTTGGCTTGAGCAAGCCTCTGGATATCTGTCCACTGAGTTGTGGCATTCTGTTCCTCGATGCTGCTACACCAGGAGATGTAGTAGAAGAATGTCCAGGAGGAAGGATCCGTCGCGTCAGTGGCATCGTGTACTCCAAAGAAAGCAAATTGGTTTTTAGGATGTGCAGAAGCGAGAAAAAGCGGGTGGAAACTTCGGAGGAATAGGGCTTGCTCTCTGGTGAACTTTCTCTGGATAAAGGTTGCACAAACCGGAAGACGATTGATCGCGCCATGCCTAGGACCCAGTAAGAGTTGACGAACGGTCGACCGCGCACCATCAGCTCCGACAAGCATTCGCCCCGTTTCCAACGAGCCGTCAGCGAAGTGCGCTGTCACTGACTGGCCGTCTTCTGCATAAGAGACATCGACTAGACGTTTCTCGTATTCAATGTTCAGCCCCTGTGATAAAAGATTCCTCAGTTTGCTTCTTTTCAGACGGTAGAACGGGCCGAACGTAAACGCGGCAATAGGCTCTCCTGAGTCTCCTTTGAGAAAGGTCAATGTGTCTTCCTCTTTGGTTGGCACGTTCGGATCGACTTGAAGGGATTGGATTTGCGACCACCATTCGTCTGGCATCAAACTTTTGAGTACTGGAGCCCCCCAATGCAGGCCCATGTGCCAGTCACGTTCTCGCGGATGCGGCTGATTCTTCTCGAAGACGGTGCAATCGATCCCTGCCTTAAGCTGCATCAGTACACATACACTGTGCCTCAATGTACGCATCGAGTCTTGAGGCGCACAAACGCGTTCACAGTAACAGGGCAAGACTCTACGCCATAAAGGTTGCCATACCTTTTGAAGTCCAGTTGCGAGAGCTAACCCTGTACTGCCTGTCATTCCTTGAGTAAGCCTGCGCACAATAGAGGGCCGCTCGGCATGGAGGGCATACCGGAGCCAATGATGAGAATGGGCAACTCTTTCGTGAGACCGCTGGGGTTAGTGGTAGTCACATCGCCTCCTGATAAGTCTGCCATATTCATGGCCGCCTTTGGGTTGGTACAGGCTTAGGATATCTCGGGAGCGGGGCCCTTCGTTGTTTCCTATACAGAACAAGCATCGGTAGCGCCTTTAGTATTCGTGGGTCCACATCTATCGTACGCGATCGAGGTGCTTGAGCCGCCCATTATTCGGCATAGCGCGCGCCCTAGCCTTGCCGATCAGGGAAGGCGGTTCAGATGATAAGTCTCCAAGCTTTGGCGTAAACTAACAACGCTGACTCTTGGATCACGATGTCGAGAC
The DNA here is from genome assembly GCA_010405375.1 of Lophiostoma macrostomum CBS 122681. Lineage (NCBI taxonomy): Eukaryota > Fungi > Ascomycota > Dothideomycetes > Pleosporales > Lophiostomataceae > Lophiostoma > Lophiostoma macrostomum. Next base: position 60,506 of record MU004465.1, read on the forward strand.
CCCCACGCAGGTTACTTTCCCGACTCCGACCGACCGACCGGTCACTAGGTACGCGACTGTGGGCCAGCTAGGGCGGCACCAAGGAGACCAAGCATCCAGGTTCAATGCCGCTGACAAGTCCAGGTGTAATTTCCTCCGCTCGTCCTTCCGTGCGAGACGACTATGCCTGTCCAACCCATAGGAGAATTCGACGGCGCAATCAAACATAAACAAGCACGGTGAATCCTCAATAACCACCAAGCCGATTGCGAGCGTCCCTAAAACGCGGTACAGATCCAACAGCATGAGGGCCCAGACAACTACGCCCCAGATTCGGGCTTCCACAGCGGCAGTCAGCTGGGAGACGAGACGAACACGCTCGCGTCATCCATAATGCACCTAAGACCAGAACCCTGTATAGAAGTTGTTCATATGTTTGTTTTGTAAGTGAAGCGAGAATGGAAAACGGACGTCTATATCATGCTGATGGGGATGGAGCTTATTGGGTGCGTTCAGTCTTGCAGAACACAAGAGGCTTCGGGAAATTTTGGCAGGTCTATACGGACCAGGAGCTTGCCAAAGAGATGTTGCATTTCGTTCATCACATGTACGACTTTACATTTGACTACAAGCTTCACTTGACTCCCACCACAGATCCACATCAAATTCGGTACGATCCTACTTGAACTATCATGGTTGACTACTAGTCGACGACCTAGAACTTCTGAACCGCATGTTCCTTCTCTTATCCGAAACATTCGTTTTCAGAGAAGCGCGGGTTGGTCACAAATCCAGGAATGATCGTCAGTGCAGCGATCCGCCCACCACAAGCACGATAACAAGTCTTGGGTTCGGGAACCGTCAATGGGCTTTGCGCAGCATTTCTTGGTCGATATTACTAAGCCATGAGATGAGGCTGGAGAACATGAATGTTATGCGCTCGTTAAGCATGCGCGCTCGAATCAACAGGAACCAATACCTACTTTGCAACAACACCAAGTAACAACAATACGTCTCCACACTACTTTGTGTTATTGCAACCACTGCACACCATGGACACATTTCCGGAAGAACTCATTGACCACATATGCTCCTTCGCGGACATGGGAGTACTTTGTAGCCTCTCTCGGGTCTCAAGACAATTGTACGGAAGTCTCCACTATAAGGTGTCTCTTGGCGTAGATTCAAAGAAAGCAACCTCAGTAGCGTTCTAAAAAGCTTGCTAAGGGCACCTATTCTCTTGACCCCCTTTAAGAATAGTCACTAACCTTATACTTGACTCTTCAGTCGTCGAATCGCGGAGCCGCACCTATACCGCACCATCTGCGCGATATTTGACGGTCCATTTGATCCAGGATACTCCAAGACAGATGTTTTGATTTCCACACTCAAAAGACGCCCTCATCTACGACCATACGTCAAAGTACTCAATGCGGAGTGCTCCACGGAGTACCGCTCGAGCATTCCCAACCAATACCATTCTCTCCTATCTTTCAGAGCCAAATGCGACCAAGACGTGCATGATATCATCACGCTTGCACCTATGATGGAGACCATAGACATGTACGATTTCGTCGCCGAGGAGTCTTTAGGCCAATCATGGCTTGAAATACTGCCAGCGTTGCATCAACACACTTACCTCAAGCGATTCGACATAGATCTCGGCAGCAGTGTTCTCACCGACCTCCATCATCTTTTCGCCCTTCCGAACATCGAGATCATGGACCTTCGACGCGGCGAGACAAACTATGATGACGAGAAAGCACTCCGGCATTGGGAAAACATGAAGAGCAATCTTAGACAGCTCTCAATTGTGGACTTGAGGACCCATGATCAAGTAAGTGATGTGGCTGACGATGTCAAGCTCATTGCCCGCTCCTGTCCAAAATTACACAGCCTAGAATCCTTCGGAGTAGTGTACACATACGGCTCAAATTATTTCCGGGCCTTGATCCGTGCTTTCACGATTCCGGCTATCAAGAATCAGCTTTCATATGTACGTAACTTCGGAATACACAAGACCCTGCTAGCCGGCTTTATCGTATCTGCTCAGTCCTTTTGAAAACCTCCCATTGACTTCGCAACTGTGGCTTTAGGTGGAGATGTGGGATCTGCGCGTCACTCCCCGTCCGAATCATATCTGCTCGCAAGAGTACCCGTTGACGGATGCCTTCCGCGAGACTTCTATCATGGGGATGCACTTGCAACTCAGCATTCTCGATGATAAATTGGACGACTCTGCGTCTTTCAAATGCTGGCCTGGTCGTAACCTTCCCAGAACGCTGGAAACCCTCAAGCTCGACTTCCTCCACCCGACTATACCGTTCACCGATCCACGGTCCTGTACCCGCGCAGTGAATGGCTTGAGATACTTTTGTAATTCGAACTTCAGATCGGCTCTTCCTAAACTGAGGGAGCTGACACTCACATATGTGCCTGGTCAAGCCTGGCATGAAGAAGACTGGATGGTACCCGTGCGGGCAAAGCTAAAGGAGAAAGGCGTGGAATTTGAGATTGAAGAGTTCGAGTTTTACTACTAAGGGACTACCGCTCACATCATAACCGCTCCCTGGGGAAAATTATGAAGGGTGACATACATTGAAGAAATTTGGATGCCGACGACTTTGGATACTCCAAGAGTCTCGATCATCAACTGCCCCTCGCCCTCCTAGTAGTGAGAAATAGTAGAATGGTACTCATGTGCATTTTCTTTGACTTTCACTAAAACCTCGACTTTGAATTACCAAACGTCTTGCATTACACAAACAGCAAGGATTGGTCCGCTACGTGCAGAAGTTGGTCGAGATGCTGTCCCTGCCACGCGCCATCTCACTCAATCTTAAGAAAACGTAGAGCTATCATTTCGTCGACTTACTACGTACATGTGCAAAGACTAGTGAGTGACAGATATTTAGTAGCCATGAGAGCATAGAAAAAACTTCTGCACTGACCATACTTTCACTGGTCTTTGTTACACAGTTGAGCGATCACGTGCGTACGCGTCTTCCCGAGGTCGTGTAGGCGGTCAACCTCACGCTGTTCTTTCCGTCGGCTTCTCGTTGGTTTTCCAAACAGACACTGAATCCCCCACAGCCGATCTTCCCCCACACCTGGGGAAGTGAGGGAGCGCAGGACATAATCTGGGAGACCACAGATACACCAGTCGTACTCAGACACTTTCCAACTTCGTGGAATCGCAGATCCTCAGCCACAACACCCCAAAAACGAAAATCGAACCAACATCTCAATCTGAAGCTTTTACGCGCAAACCTCCAATCTTTCTCTCTGCAACTGCGTCTCGGCACTGTGATCCTCACCATGGACGATCTCGCAGAAGAGTTGGTCAACCATATTTGCGGCTTCGCGGATACCACGTCATGCGCAAGCTTATCGCGGGTTTCGAAGAAGATGCACCGAATTGTCGAGCCGCACCTGTACAGCAAAGTGCACATCATACTGCCCTGGTGTGAGGTGGGAGACTATTCGAACTCCAGAGGTTTGCGGCGAACTCTTCAGACCAATCCCCATTTACGCCCGCTGGTCAAGAAAATATCCGCCGGAACCTTGGTCGAAAGTAGGGCCACGAAATCTCCGGTTACGTGGTTGGAGTGTCAGAGATATGTCTCTGATATTGTTGCCCTCTCATCTAGGCTCGAAGCTATCGACATGGAAGGATACTTCGCCCATGAGAGGAGATTGTCTTCTTCACATTTGTTCAGGATATTTGTCGTGGATCTTCGTAGTTCACCATGCCATTTCGACTATCTCAAACGCATCGACGGAAGCATTGGTTGGACTCTCAACGATCTATTCCATGATTTTTCTTTACCAAGCCTTGAGACCCTGAACATACATGGCGGATATGACACTGTTTTTTTCGACTCCAGATGGCGAGACTTACAGTCGACAGTGAAACATCTCTCATTTGCAGACATTGAACGCGGGTACAGCGATACAAGCAAGGTTTTCCCAGCGATAGCCCAGTCTTGCTCTCGTCTGGAATCCCTACGCGTGCTTGGTAAGGACAAGTCTTACGGTCGGAACTTCTTCCAAGCAGTGGTATCTGCATTCACGGGCGTCACCGTTCAAACGCAACTGTCAGAACTTGAACTGTGGGAAGACAATAGGCCCCCGCTGAGGGAAGTCTACTTTGATAGTTTTGATCTGTCGAACTTTGGACACAACATCACTCTGGAGCGCTTGGATATGGATGTCAGTATTCTATCAAAGGGAACTGCAGTGCCCGATGACGACGACGACGGTAGCAGCTGGACCCCCTGGGACATTTCTCTGGAACTCCCGAGAAATCTGAAGACTTTACAGCTACGAGTCTCGCACCCATTCCTAGCCAACCGTCTAGTAGACAGGCTAGAAGAGCTTTGCAACTCGGATATCAAGGCAATGCTTCCGAAGCTACAGGAGCTGAGAGTCCGCTCAGAATACATTGAGGATGAGGGTCTGGAGGAAATGAAGACTAAATTCCAGCAGCAAGGTGTTCGATTCTCAGTGCGAAAGCTTGAATAGCGGTAGTGCTCAACAACAGCATTCGATTCGACTTGGCTATGGGCGGACTGGTGGGGAAAAATTCATGCCACTGAGCTCACATGGACAGACATTGTTCCATGTGATTGTTCAGTGGAAGTGGGGATGAAAGGAGCTCATGTCATGCCTTTCGGCCGCTACCAAAGCGTGCTCAGCATAAGGATGCGAGCAATCTTTCCAGACAAGTAGGGTCTTTCACTAAGATATCGATATTGCTTTAGTTGAGTCTTCATTCAATGAGAAGCTCTTCCATTTCGAGAAATCGATTGACTCAAGTGAAGGCCACAATCCATATTATCTAAATTGGGAACAGTTGAGTATTTCCAATATGGGATGAGTGTTTAATCATCTGTGCTTTCTTAGTGCTGTTCTGCAGACCCTGCATGATAAGAGGACTCACATTTTTTGAACTCGGTCTCAGCATATGAGAAAAGTGTTTGCAACACCATCATTTCATCATGGTAGTGCGGATCCTCCGTTGAGACACTAATAGTACTAGAACTGCCGAATAAGGTCATGGCGATGGTAATTATAGCCATAGACGCTTGGAAATTTGTGATAGTGCTGAGGGGAGTTCCGGAACGCCACCTTAGAAACGCACTCCATACCCGATTGATATCTGGATCGTGGATGCTGAATTCCATACTCTGACCCGGACAGATGCTACTGTTCATATTTGGGAATGGCGCCAAATCCTTCTGGAGGGAAATTTTCCACATAGGCGTATCTGGGGCGCGCGTGTACTGCAATTCTAAACGTTGAAAGCAGTCACGGGTATACGCTCCTTGGAACCCTCTGACTACGATTGACATCATCTTGAACCAGGTAGTGACTGGGCCCTTGCCTTTCGAAAATGTGAGTGAATTCAAGGACGTGAGAGTATCAGCTGCGGCTTTGACACTCAGGGTAGCGTAGACATTGAGGACGCTGAGGTCCGTGAGCGTCAAGTGCTTCAGCTTGGATTGGATGCCTGGTCGTAGGTCCTCGCGTGGGGAGAAGATTCCAGCGCTCAGGCTCAGCTCCATAAGGGACTTGTTGTGAACCAAGACTGTATTGATACATATCGGTCGCGTGGTGCGGGAGACCAGACTCAATCTTCGCAAATATGATAGCTTTTTCTCGGAAGGCAGCAAGAGTCTGGACAGGGAGAATCCTTGCTTAGCCCACACATAATTCGAAAGGTTCAGACATGTAATGTTGACCGTGAGAGAGACTAGAAAGTTAAGAACGCGGTCGAAATCATCTCGAGAACTCTTTTGAGATGCCTCTACCCGATGCGCAGCCAAGTGCTTGGTATGGTGGGCAAGTTTTGGTTGGTCCTTCAAAGTCCAATAGAGGCATCTCCAAGCTGGGCGTTCAATGTTTCCAGTATCAAAGTCAAGATTCAATGTATGGTAGAGATGCGGTTCGACGATACGGTGGAACTTCCTTGAAACGCGCGACAAGCTCGCAAGAGCTTTGGTAACGACGGGATACACAAGCTTCTCGAAGATACTATCGATGAGCTCCTCTGGAAGTCCATTCAGTGTACCCACGAGTGCAGCTGATTGATGCCGGTCAGGAAGGGGGAGAAAGGTCGATGTTGTTTGGGTAGGTGGCGTTGACAAAGAATGCAAGCCATAGGAGTGCTTTTTCATCAAGCCATCATGGTCACCGAAAGCCAGCCAAGAGGTGACAGGACATGATAGCTTTCGTTATAGTTTTATAATGCACTCTATATGGCCTTTCACGGTTTTGATACGAGCTTTTTGGACGACTCACTTGATGCTACCTCCTCGCAGTCTGAACATGTTTCCGTCTTTTACCTTCCGCACTCGATCGGCATGCTACTTAGTGGCACGTACGCATTCCACTTCATAGGCGCGAAAAAGGCGCAAGTTGCATCTGAAAGAGCATCTCCATTGGCACATTTGAGTCCTCAGGCTCTCATCCGCGGCACAAACCGAACTCCTGCGTCGTCGGGTCGTTTCAAATGCGCACTGACATGGAAGAACTTGTCGTCCAAAACACTTAGGAGCCTATGCCTCGCAGTCTCGTCGTCCTCTCCCCACTTTAATAATGGCTCAATGCGATAATGAGATAGAATCTGGGCAACAATAGCGACAAATTCTACTTGACTGAACTTCTTTCCTGGACAGACTCGGGATCCTCCCAGCCACGGTAGGAACATTCCAATGTCTGGAACTCGGAGGCTTTCTTCGCCCTTTTCGGAGGATGTAACGAAGCGAGAGGGATTGAATTTGTCTGCATCATGACCCCATCGCGGAGAGAGATGCGCGCCATATCCATTCATTCCTACCATAACACCAGGAGGAATTGCAATACTCTTCTCGCCAGTAGCAGTGATGACCGGGATCTCGTCGACTATGGTAGGAGTGCGTACAAGAAGTGGTGCAGGACTGGCTAAACGGAGAGTTTCGTGCATCTAAAGAATTACAGATATGGTCAGCGAACGTTCTTCAAGAGGAGGACAGAACCGAAAGTGCCTCGCAAAGCCTGTGAAAAACTATCTAGGTAGCATGTCTCATATCTATGCTGGTATCAACATTGCAAGGAAGGTATGCTTACCACAGCTAGGCAGCGAACCAATTTTGGGTACACTTTTTCGTAATCGCGATCATCTGAGTTCGTGTAGTGTTGGTCCACCTCCTCTGTCACCCACTCCTGAACATGAATATTTCCTGCCAAGTACGACAGAGCGAAGGTCATTGTTGAGGCCGTTGTCTCGAAACCCGCGAGATTGAAAACAAACAAATTGCCATATAGCTCAGATTCAGAAAGATACTGTTTGGTAAATCGATTGTCGCCACTTCGCTTTTCCGCTTCATTTGCATTGACCATTCCTTCCAAAAGGCTCTTCGTTCGCGATTTAATACCCTCTTGGTTTGACAGCCGCATTTGGTGCAAGACGAACTCTTCCATGTACTTTTTGAACTCGTTAAGAGATACCTTCAGGCGTAGCAATGTCTTTGGCAGTAAATAATCCGGCACGCTGGTGACGCCGTTGGTGGCGACGGTGAGGAAGACGTTGTCCAAGATGAAGCCAAGAGACTGCATTAAGGTCAATTGGTGACCTGCACCGACGGTGTCCGTAATGGTCTGTTTGCCAAAGCCTACTGCAGCGAGAACGCGCCTATAGTCGACGGATCTGTTAGTACACATACGTTCTACGAGAAGCTAGTATTGATCGAATTGTTTGAACAAGGCTCGTCCCAGTATTTTACTGCATCGAGGCTAAACAAGGCCAATGAAGCCCATTGGCTCTGGCTGATGTCTCAATGGGAACGCGCTCCCCGAAGATTTATAGAACGCGGTCTTTCACGAGTAATATTGAATATTGAACCATGGGCGTTATCAGGGACGGTCACTTACTATAGCACAGTCAATTATTTGAAATGGAAGGCCACTAGAAGCCTTTCATACATACCATTGCAAGAATATCGAATGTCGATCGAATTTCCTTGAGTGATCGATCTTGCTTGGTCGGAAGATCAAGCTGCTTTGTTCGCTCAACAGCATCAGTCCAAACCTCTCGCATGCTGTTCTCATTGAAAGCGGTCGCCGTTATCTTTCGATGCCTTTGCCACTCAGCCCCATTTGTGGAAGTCACGTTCTGACCGTAGAATGCGAACAGCTGGGATTGTGCGCCAGGCTGAGGCCATGATTTGTGATTCTTGAGAACATGTTCTAGGCCGGGCCCATAAGCTGTCGCAATTTGGATTCCAGAAGGAGCACAGAGCACGAAGTTCTCGCCATATCGTAGTACACTTCGATTCCCATCAATCATAGGCCAGCCCATTTCCGTGTACAGATACCAATTGCCGAGCCCGAAGGGAAGCCGTTCAACCCATGAGAATAGCGGTCTCAAAGGTATCCACCAGAGGTCTTCGAAAGATACGGGGAGAAGAATGATTGGCAGGCCAAATTTTCGAGCGGTAAGATAGTTCTTGACTAGTCGGACGCTGCGGAGGGCTGCAAACAGAACGAGTGGCGCGAGAACAATGTGAGCGAGCATGATCTTCCGATTGGGATGATCTTAAAGTGAGAACAGATGGAATTGGTTCTCTGTAGAGTGGGCGCACTAGCTGCCTTATATAATCTGTTGCACGCGATGTACGGTCTAGGTCCCAGCTGGAAAGAGGGGGCCTAAAGGGACCTGCACTGATCTAGCTGATAAGTCAATCTCCTAGTGTCTTCAATCTTCGCAAAATCAGCATTGTTGTGGCTTAGCTGGGGGTCAAACATTAGTACTGCCAGGTACGGAGTACCGTACGTCTTCAGGGAGTGAATGGGGCGATTGCTGACACCGCCTAGACGACTTCAGAACCTGATTGCTAAGCCAAAACCTACGGTGTGGAAGGACACAACGAGGTGCAATTCGGTACAAAGAAGAGTGTAGGGTGTCCTGTCTTGATACAATGGAGAGTAACCTCAGCTTACGATTTTCTATTTGTGGGCATACACCCGACCCGTGAGTGCCGAGGACGCGAACGTAGCGCGCTAGCACTAGCGTCTACCGATCGTGTTCCACCGGACGGACCTGACATTCAACACCAATAAGCTAGCGCACCTAGCCTCCGGCCACCCGGGGTTTCCGGCCACCTCAGCAAAATGCGACACCTGTACACAACACGCGATTTCTTAATAATGCTTATTATAATTGCCATGTAGTACATATAGACTATAGAGTAACTGCTGCTATAGCTGCTACTGCTATTTCTATAGCTTTTTCTATAGTATATCTACTTTACTAAGCTACTAAGGCCTTAGCTACGCCTATAGCCTTCCTAATAGTCTCTACCTCTATAAAGCGTTAATTTAGGTCTACTTAAACGCGCTTTTAAGGACGCTAAGAGCTTGTAGTCTCTAGCTGCTACTTAAGGCGTTTTTTTTCTACTTCTAGTCCTGCAGCTCGAGTATTTATAGCTACTAGCGCCTTTCCTGCTTTTTATAGGAGAAGTCTTGCCTTATAACCTAGGTTCTTGCAGCTCTACACCTCGCGCTAAGCTAGGTATAGTTCCCTAGGGCCTTAAGGAGTATAGAAGAAGCTCTAAGGCTGCTGCTAAGGCTGCTGCTAGCGTGTAGGCGTTGTAGGCCTCTAAGAAAGCTGTAACAAGCTAAGCACGTAATTAATGTTAAGCGGGCAGATGCTAGCAGCCTACTAACTAGCTTAAATCACACGCTCTATAAAGCTATCCTTTCTAGCTTAATAGTAGTAGGCAATAAAGCGCTCCTTTTTAATAGGCGCGGCGTCGTTAAGCAATACAAGCTCCTAGATCTAGCGTTAGTAACTAGACTTAATAATAGAGAAAGGAGCTAGATTTAGAGGCTATAGGACGTATAAGGTATACGTAGGTAGGTATAGAAGCTCTATTTAATACTATTTATAGAGCTATAGAAACTCTATATTAATATAGCTACTATAACTATTAAGAATAAGAAGGTAGTACTAGCTATTACCTATAGCTATCTTAGGGA